>PVLD010026019.1:0-13777 GCA_004027595.1 Dinomys branickii | reverse complement strand
ATTCAAGGTCCAGATGTACATGGGAGGTTGTCTATTGTAAATGTAAACCTGAGGTTTAGCATGAAGAATTGGGTATTCTGTTCACTAATGCTGACTCCTACTTCATAATCCATATAGTCCACCTCCTTCACATAATCACAGAAACTAAGGGGGTCTGAGCCCCATTTAAGGTATATTACCTATTCCTTATTTTTTCATGTCATATTACTCTGCTTTTGGTTCTGAAAGACTGAATGAGGGGTTCTCATCTTCTTCCTACCTGAAAATCAAGTAGATTGTACCTCTTTGGGTCCAAGGTCTAAATCTGTCCTCAGTTCTTCCTAATATTTTAATGTAGTTCCTATCCCTACCTCAACTGTATTTCTACAACTTTGAATATTCACCTAGGATTTGCATTGCAGAAATTAAGCCAACTTAATAAACATGAATGTGCAAATCAAAATTACTCTGAAAACGCCAGGTTTTCTTAACAAATATCATTTCATTAAAGTGCTAAAATGCTTCCTATTTAATAGTAGTGATGATTTTCTGCAAGCACATAAGCCTTGGAACATTTTCATGTCAAACTCACCCTTTTGCAGGAAACTCTCTCTTGTCTACTGTCCACCTCTTTCATTTAAGGATTCAGGCTCTGTACTAGGAAAAGTTTTATTTCTCCTGACCAAGAAACCCTAATACTGAAGAAATGGCATCACTACTATGCATGTGTTGGTCTATGCCTATTTATCATTTGTATTATAAAACAGTAGATTTATATTTGTCATTCCAAATATAAAATTATTTTAATATTGAATACACTTTTTCAAATTCTACACTGCCCTTGTATCCCCCATTCCTCATGAGATCATGACATACTTCCTTATGGGGGCGAGATCCCTCTCTCAAGAATCACTGAAATAAAAATCAGTTTCTGAAGTTACTATTCCAGATGAAGCTCAAAATCAAGCTAGAGCAAACAGTATTCAATGGAAATACAGAAAGAAACCTTACTAGTGAAAAGTAGTATGGACACTATTACAATATTGAACACTTAATGATTATTAAACCAAATTATTCCAACTTTATAGTTGAACATGTTTTAAAAATGACCTGTTGAAACCTTCATGAAATTAAATCTTTTACAGGTCAATTATAGGAACAAATTGTATTAATTTACTTAGTTAAAAATGTTTTTTTCAATTATATTAACTACAAAGGTATACTCTTATTTTTTATCCATTCTGATATTCACAACTAAAAGTTCTAGATTTTCCAAATAAATTTTTACCAGTTTCTACCTCATTTAGCAGCTTATAGTTGAATCTATAAAGTATTTAATAAAAATTGACTACTTTAACAAGCATTGCTCTGATTGGTACCACAATATAAAGATTTAGGAGTATAAAAGAAGTATTTCTATAAGTAATATTTCAAATATCTTCATTTCTCCAAATGTTGATGGAGGTGAAACTTCTGTATATTCTGAAACTAGATAATAATATAAATATGTACAGAAGTTTAAAAACAGTTTTGGAGAAAATAGGGTTGCAAATTTTAGAAATGATTTCCTGTGCCTAACTTAAGCAGATTGGAAAGGGCAAAGCCAGAGGATCATGACTAAGAGGCCTCAATAAAACCCTGCAGTGCTAAGGAGCCTTACTCCTCCAAGGCACAACAGTTTAACACAGGTGACACCAGAGAGGGGCCCGATCTTACAGATGTCAGTATTCTGTATCAATGCACTTTCCAATGGTGTTCAGCTGGATATTGCTAGTTCCTTCATATATTGTACCTAAAATGAAAGGGAGCAAAATACATAGTTAGGAGTGGACCCACAGTTAAGAGTCATCTGAAAAATAAATGCTATAAATATTACCTCTGCATTTGCTATAAAATTGTTACTGGTAACATCATTTAATGTCCCTGGAGTATGGAACTATAGGACAAAGTAATTCTGACTAAGAGATGGCAATTTTCCATTAGCTGTATTGATGTCCAGAATCAGCTCTTAACAGTTGAAGATCCTGGCTCCTAAGCTATCAATGGATGCACTCAGACTATTATTAAGGAACAGGCAGTTTTCGCAGGTGTTGTGTTTATTTTCCTTTCTGGTAGTAGAGCACTGGACTGCTCAGGCTTGATTAGGCATTTCACTTCTGAAATTAGATTAATACTTCAAAGAATAGCATTAAACTATGCTGATGACAAATATTAGAAATTTTAATAAAAGAAAAATTAAGATAGTAGATTTTGTTGCAGTTTTACTAAAAGGCTTGTTGAGGCACTGTAAAAGGCAATTTGATATTTTTAAAATATAAATCCATTTTTTTGGTAGGAAGAGGTAGGGGAAAAACCCAGCTGGGAAACAGCCAATAAACGTATACTGAAGAAATTGGGATCACCTTTGCCTTGGTACCAGTAATACAGAACCAACATATACAACAGCCCAAACACCCAAAATGGCAAAGCAATCCAAATAAAATGGTAAAAAAATTACTTACCAATCTTTGCATCTCGGAAGTACTTTTCTACAGGGTAATCTTTCATGTAGCCTACTCCTCCCATCCACTCGATACATTTACTAGTTGTAAGCCCTGCAGTCTACCAAAAAAAGTAGCAAATTGCACATTGAAATCACTTAACATATATTATAAATACTTTTGTGTGATACTTTTAGCAATATGATTCATTGTGACTGGTGATTAGAAGGATTAAAGTTATTTTAGAAGCTAGCAGTGTCTGTTTAGTCCTATTCTCTAGCCATTTCTCTAAAATATCCTATGAACTCATGGAATTATTTCATTAGGAAAATAATTTCCTTTCCTTTGTGGGGGTTTAACCCAGAGCCTTGTGCACATCAGGCAAGGGCTCTACTACTGAGCTACATACGCAGCCCAGGAAAGCAGAATATTGTTGATATTCACATGCTTGCCAGCAGGTATCATTCTTTAGTAAATATTAATTGACACTGCTTTCATGCCAAGTACGCTGCATTCTGTGGGTATACAGTGATGGAGGTGGGCAGTCACCGGCCCTTTGATATTGGTGGTCGTCAGAAAAGATATTAACCTGTAAGCACAGAAACTCATAAACGGCCGAGGGCAAAAGAAAAGCCTTCTAGGAGGACCAATATGATCTAAACAGTGAGATATTTGAGAACAACCTGGTTAAGACCTAAGGGATGAGTTGGGGCCATTTCAAGCTGAGGCATGGCATATGCAAAGGCTCTAAGGGATAAAGTGGACTATCAATGATAGGGACGGAGAGAGCCAGTGGGCTGGGATCTGGGTGAGTTTTAAAAAGGGAAGTGGGGCAGACCAGGCTTAGAGAATGGCCAGCAGTCTGACTATTGATAAAGGTCCCTCACGGATGCCCACAGCCTAATCAAGGATGTCCATAGCAACTGAATACAGTATCTCACATGGCCAAAGAGCATTTGTAGCTGTGATAAGATTAAAGACCTTGAGATGAGGACTTTATCCTGGATAATTTGATGGATCTAATGTAACCACAAAGGTGCTTATAAGAGACAGAGGGAGCTAAGACTTAAATTCACTGATGGCAGTGACCACAGCAACAGAAAGTAGGGCCACAGAGGTACTCGAGCTGGCTACATGACTGGGTGTGAAGACAGAGGAGGAGGCTGCAAGTCAAGGAATGTGAGCAGCCTGCAGAAGCTTGAATGGTGTTCTCCTTTAGAGCTTTCAGAAAGACAACCCCTCTGACACTTTTATGTGAGGTCAGTGAGGCTCATTTTAGACTTCTGAGCTCTAGAACTGGGGAGTAATAGAACTGGTCTTGGAATAATAGAACTGTCAGAGCTAGGAAATAGCTGCCAATGACTTAGCCAAATTCTCCACCCGAAGTCTAATCTGTTAAATAGTATGCATATGTGCAAGTAGCAAGCATTAAAAGTATAGACAATCTTTTCTTGGTGTTTTTAATCTCACTTGCTCCTATTACAAGCACATCATCTTCCATGGTATTCTTTCTGCTCCAATTTGAAATGTTGAGCCTGATGCTACCACTCAGAGAACCTTCTCCATGGCTTTCAGGGGTGGCTGCCAAACGGGGTGACTCATGTGTACACCAAGACCCCACAAAATTAAAACATCTTCCTATGGTAGTATTACTTTTTCGTTTTTCTAGTATAAAAATTTAAAAAATCTTTGTTATATTTCTTGAAAAATAACCCTAGGTTAAATCAGCACATTAAGGTTATTAATTAAAAAATCAAAAATTATTAAGAATACATTTGAAATAAATGAAAACTGCCTTTTTTTTTTTTTACCTCTGATGCATAATATTTGGCCATAGATGCTTCTTTTATGAATGGCCTCCCAGCTTCTACAAGTCTGGCAGCATTGTATGTTAGTAATCTTGTAGCTTCTATTTGGGTAGCCACATGAGCCACTTGGTGTTGGAGTCCCTGTAACATTCAGGCACAAGTTGCAGAATTATGATTTCTAAAACATACTTATCTTTAAGCCCTTCCAAGACACAAAACACTGACAGATTTAAAATATAACACAAAGGATATTTATTTCTTTAAAAAATTTTAAAACACTGCAAGTGTGATGAAGGCCTTTTTCTTCCTAGAAAAATTTCAAAGTTCATGTAATTCTTCATAATTGTTAGGGTTTAAATAATAAATTATCACAAAGTCAGGTTGAAAAGCTTAGCTGTTTTACTTAATGTTTATTTTCAACTCTCTTTATGATCAAAATTAAGCTTGAGTCAAAGTCTAGCACATTAAAACTTTGACTATATGCTTGCTTGAGTTGAGAAAATATTTATTTTTTTCCTATGGGCTCAAGGCATTAGAAGTTGTTAGCTACAAAGGAATGAAGGAATATTTGAAGCACCAACTTTTTTTCCTTGAAGTAAATTTATTAGAGAAACTCTCCTGCAATATCCAATAGTAGATACCAGTTCCTTTAAGATTGTAGAAAACAGAAGAATAATTTTAAACCCATCCTAGAAAAACCTGCCACCATCCTAAAAGTTTAGAAAGTAATGGATGACGATAAGAAAAATATTAAATGTCAATAAGAAAAATAATGTCAAATTATAATATCAATAAGAAAAATAAGTGACTTGGTAAGTCAAAATATAAATTACAGTTATAAACAATTTCCTGGAAATATAGGTACAGATGATTATTATAAACCATCATATTTTCTCAAGTCTAACCTATCCATTCACCCAGATGTTTATTGAGCACCTACTCTATGCCAGACACTGTGCTGCGCAATGGAGTTACTATACTGAGTATTACAGTCAAATTCCTTGTCTTCATGATTTGTACAATCTAGCAGGGAAAACAGACAATAAACATAACTTTGTAATGAATGTTAGTGAACACAGAGAACCTTGATCAAGGCAATTATTTAATAATCCTAGAATGACCTTTTTAAACAACAAAAAAAGGGATAATCTGGAGAAAAACAGTTTATCCTTTCTGTTTGCAAATATCCTAATGTTATTTTCTCTTCTGTGATAATTAACATTTACAAGATAAAACTGTTACATATATGTAGGGTATGAAACATAAAAATAAACTGAATGCCCACAAAGCTACATGAAGGGTACCTGTCTTCTTCCTCATGATGTATACTTTTACCTTGTGGTACCTTTTGACAAAAAGGAATTTGATAGTCATGTTCACTAATTATCATCAGTCTTCATAATTAGTTTTTTTGTGTCTTGTTTATGAAATCTTTTTTGAATATGAAGTTGTAAAGATATTCTCATAAAATCTTTAAAGTTTACTTTACATTATTTTTTAAAATAACTGAAATCAATTTTCTGTGTGTGGTATGAGGTAGGGATATGGATTCATGTTTCTCCATACCGAAAGACTATTCCTACTTAGTGATCTACGATGCCATCTCTAGCATTAATCAATTTGCATACATACATGAGTCAATTTCTGGCCTGTTTTGTTCTAACAGTCTGCCTACTTCTATACTAATATCACCATTCTAGACATTTCAGATGGCTTTTTATATGGAATTCAGAAATCCTGATTATTTTTGCAAAATACATTTAGTTCAATTAAACCTCCAGTCACCATCCATACCATCCATTTCAACAACCACACAAAGGACCAAGAGAGGCAGAAAAGGCAACCGTGGCGTGTCTCCTGCTTTGTAAGGTCTCACTACTGCTGAGTATTGGTTCCCTAATTATACTGTAAACACAAGACCTGGCAAGGAGAGTATGTTCAATAAATATATGCTGAATAAATTGCAGGACATAAGAATGAACAGACTTGGTTCCTATTCTCAAAAACCTTACTATCCAGAGACGAGAAAGGAAATAACACATGTAAAGCCAAAAATAAATCACTCTGATGAAATGAAGTAGGCAGAGAAACTCAGTACGAACTTCAGTCAAAGCTTTACAGAGTTAATGATGCTGTTTTTTTAACATCAAATTTCTATGTTTAAAAAAATTACCCAGAGTTGCTGAGCATGGTGGCACAGGCCTGTAATCCCAACTCTCTCGAGCTTGAGACAGGAGGGTGGCTGTGACTTCAAGGACAGCTTGGCCTACATAGTGGGTTCAAGGCCAACCTAAACTACATAGCAAAACACTCTCTCAAAAAACCAAAATCAATCAATCAAATCAAATCAAATCTAATCAACCCAGAGTACATATCTCTAGAAATGTGATTGTAACTATTAGTATACCTAACTCATACAGTGTGTATACCGTTTCCTGTGTATGAAGATCAAAAGCCTCCCCAGACCTGCCTCACTTCTGTCCCTCACTTTGATCTATGTGGAAGGTGACTCTGAGATAGGATGTAAGTATAATGAAATAAAAATTAGACCAGAAGCCAACACAAAACCCCAAAGTTTTGGCACATACTGTACTAGCTATATGGTCTTGGAACCCCACCATCCTTGTGCCTTACATCCTGTGTACAGGATGGGGAAGAGAGCAGGACCTCTACCAGCCAGTGGCCAACACTGCATGCTCAATCCTTCTAGATCTCAGTCTGACCGTGCATGTCCATACCCTCATATCTCTATACAAGAGTAATCTGAGTATTTTCACCTGATGCCAAGTCATTATAAACTTGAAGACCATATAATATTACAAAGCTGCTAGTGTGTTAAGAAACTGTACTCTGAAACTGGAGATTATTTAAGGGGAGGTTTTGCAACCATGCAATGTAATTACTCTGGAATTGCTGGTAACATGCTTTAAATTGCCTAAAAGTCTTGGTAAGATGCTACCCCGGGCTTTCCCTACTCTGGCAAAAATCTCAAGTAGATAAGAATTCCCTTGCTACCAAGGAGTCTTGATTATCTAGGGAGCTCTAGAAAGCTACTCAATGGAAAAAACAAGTATTTCCCAAAATGCTTTGCTGAGAGCATCTCAACTGTATCTGCTACAAAAAAGCGTGCATGTGTCAAAGTGTCCTCTGAAAATTACCATGTGGGTATGCTCTGAACAAGAGACTCATAACAAGTGCTATCACTTACTTGTCCCAAACATTTTAGAGAAAGTCACACTCAACTAGAAGAACTAGTCTTTGAACAGGAAGTCTGACTTTCGATCTCATGGCCTAGACTTATGAAGCAGTGAGAACAGACTCTAAGGGGTTCAGCAAGACATCCCGAATCATGTCTCATCCTGGCCTTGGGGCTGTAGTTCTACCTTTGAAAAAGATTAAGGCATTCATAATTATACTCACCAAGATTCTCTCCCAATAAAATCCCTCAAGGGATTCTCTTCATGGCTTTTTAACACTTATTAAATGAAAGAAGGGAAAGTTAAGTACAGTAGAAAGAACGTTCACAGTTGAAAGAGCCTAGTTACATACCTGAAAATCAAATACTCTTTGGCCAAATTGTTTCCTTTCTTTAATATACGGAAGGGTGTAGTCAAAACATCCTTGGGCTAGTCCCAGCATCTGTTAAAAAATATATCAGAATCTATCATTTTGTTAAAATTTTATGTTTACTTATTTAAGTTGTAAATGCCTTTTACAGGGAGGTTGAATGATTGAATCACTGAGGTAGAGGAAGAATTAAAGCTACTGAGGTGGTGAGGTGGTGAGGTTAATTTTATGTCTTTATCCATTGCATTTAGAGAAAACAGGATATCTTTTTTTTTTTTATACTGGGAACCAAACTTATGACCTCATGCTTGCCAGGCAGGTGCTGTGTTACTGAGCTATATCCCTGGCCCGAGAGAAAATAATCCATATTAGTTGGGAAAAAGTCTGGAGTGAGTTCATGTCAACATGTATGTATTTAATTCTAGCACAGTGGTAAACCACTTGGCATGGCTGTATTCACACAACCAGCCTACTGTTCAGGAATATTTTCTTTAATGCTCTGCTTCTCTAGACATAAAATAAAACACAGAAACTTTGCTCAAAAGTGGCTCCCTTCAGCCCTAGAAGTCAAATGTGGAGGGTTGCTTCTTTGCTTTTTACCTTGTTGTCCATTTTGTTGATGATTAACAAGCGTTTCAATAGAAAGGACATTAGAATATAAGACTGCAGAGTTTCTCAACCCTAGATGCAAATCAGATTCATGTGAGAAATTTAATAAAAAATTACCATTGCCCAAGTGTTATGGCTTGCGTCTTAATGTCCCCCCAAACCTCCTGTGTTCATTCTTCATAGGTGGGGGATTTTGGAAGTGGCTGGCTCTAGAGTGTGTGAGGCTGGGATTAAGGATGTGAAGTTGACATTGATTCACAGTGCAATGCTACGATTAAGGGTGCCCCACCCTGGGTGTGAGTGCTACCTATCCTAAGGGTGGGTAGCCTGGATACAATATAAGGGACAGAGGGGCTGGGGATACAGCTCAGTGGCATAAGCACCTGCCTGGCAAGTGCAAGGTCCTGAGTTCGATCCCTGGTAAAAAAAAGAATGTAAGCGACAGAAAGAGGGCTGCTGTTGTCACTTATTGCTGTGCTAGTTTGCTGCCTTCTGCCTGTCCTGAGCTGTTTCTCCTCTTCCATGTTACCCTGCCTTAGAGCCAGTCAACACTACGAATCAAAACCTCTACAAACTGTGAGCTACAAAAGCCTTTCTTCTTTTAGCTTTGGATGTCAGGTATTTTGTCTTAGCGATGAGAAAAGTTACTAAGACGCGAGGGATAACAACTGAATCCAGATCTTGGAATTGGAGGGTGGCGGGTTGAGTGTGGCCTGAATATCAACGTTTTAAAAAACCTCTGGGTGATTTAATATACAGCTGGGGTTCAAAACAACTGATGGAGAGCATCTGGTAAAAACATTAATTTACATGCCTGAAGAAGAAGTCAGGATGTGGTAGCAATTTTAGCTGAACTATCTCGTTACTAACCAATTTTCATATCTATTGAACAATTCAAGCTTAGAAATGGTTTCTGAATTTGAACATCAGTAGCCATTAAATCACTATCTAGTTATGTCAAACTCTGTAGGTTTTGGAAGAAGAAAAAAATCAATAAGTTTTTTGGGGAAATGCCCACAAACATATCAATATTTTATTACTGATCATTCACATTGTTTTAAACCTTTATTTTGAACTCCCTGGAGAATAGGTAATTATGTTAAAATTAAGCCCCCACAAACCCCAAACTAAACCCCACAGCACTTCTGCTGTAAGCTAAGATGTGCTGGGTGCGATGGCACATCAGGGAACCCAAAGTACTTGGGAGGCTGATGCGAGAATACTGCAAGATGAGAAACATAGTGAGGCCCTGTTCAAATAATTTTTTAAAAAAGAGCAGGGTATGGAGGGCTTTTAGATAGACACTGTGCAGTACTTCTGACCACTGGTCACAACTATAGCCTTCTTCAGCTGGAAGCAGCCAGGTCAATCTTCAGCCCTTGCCTCCTCATAGAAGTTAGGGATACTTCTTAGAGTGGGGACTATTATAGATAGCTAAGTCAAGTAGAAATATTGTAGGCAGTCAGACTGGGGTGAGCCCGCGAGAGCTCAATACAGAAGACATAGGCTGGATGTGTGTTCACTGAAGGCCAGGCTTCAAGAAAAAGAACTACTCACCCATATTTCCCCTAGGGATGAACAGCAGTGATTGGCATTCTAAGTAGGATCAGTTACCTTGGGGTGGAGGCACAAACCTCCCTACCCACCCCTTCCTGGAGAGCCCTCATCTGCCCATGTGCACTTGCTGCATGACTTGTTTCCCCATTTGATCCCCATTTAACCAACATTACTTGAGCGACAACACTTGTTGTGTACTTATTGGTTGGCCACAGTTTTGTCCTTCCTCACACCCATCCTATGATTTGCAATTGGATCAATATCATCTAGGCAACTAAACTAGTAATCTTATTGATTATAGTTCTACTCTGCCTTAAGCCCACCTCACCTTGCTGCTTGCCCAATAAGACACCCTTGAGAAGCAGGGTGGTAGGCCGCCCACTTTCTGGGCCCTTCTGTCGCTCTCAGATGGAAGCTTTCTTTCTCTCAATAAATTCTTCCTACTCTTAAAAAAATAAAAAAGGGCAGGGGATATAGCTCAGTGGCAAAGCATTTGCCTAGCATGTGAGAAGTCTTGGGTTCGGTCCTCAGTACCAGAAAAAAAAGTAAGATAATTTCAGTATACTCTTAAAACTAACATTTAAAGAACGTAAAAATAACAGCCTATACTGACATGAAAACTGATCCTATCAGTTGTCAGTCAAAACAGGTATTTCCTGCTCAGTGAAATGTTTCCATTATAAATACTGAAGAACCAAATTGCTCTACCCACAGCATTCTGAGGATGGATGACTTTAACTCGCTCTGTTATATGTTCCTCCTTCTCTAAAAGGCATCCATTGAGACATAATAACTACCTGACCTTAACTTTTAATTAGATTATAAGATAACCTGGAGTAATTAGACTAAAGCCCATGCTATGTATTTTACTGCCAGAACATCTATATTATTTATATGTCTGGGAACAATGAGATCCAGTAGTGTAGCTTTTAATGCCATATGTGATGAAGTTAAATCACAGAAAAACTTTTAAAAGTACATATATGTCTGCTGATGTCTAGTGGTTTATTGAAAGGAACAGTCAATGCTTAAATTTTTTGGACCAATTTTGCATGCTTATATCTGGTAATCTGAACAACTAATTTGAAGACAACAATATGCAAAATAACAACCACTGGTGAGTTCCTACTATCTTATTTAGTGAAGCTGTGCATCGTTTCTAATGTTTAAATTATTTTTTATTCTCTTTAATGGTTTGACCAATCTTGCATTCTTGCATCTGGTAACCTGAGCAATTTCACTGAAGATAACAATATGTAATGTAACAACCACTGTTAATTCCTATCATTCTGTTTTGAAACCCTGTATCATCTTTATTGTTTTTGCTTTGTTTTGTTCTTGTCTGTGTTCTTGTTATTTTGTTATTTTTTTATTCTCTTTAAAATAAAAAAGTACATATATGCCAATACTTTTTAGTAACTTATTATCTAGCTTTGCAGAAAACCTATGGTAAGTTTTGACCTGAGAGTAAGTTTGGTGGACTAAGGTTGTGGCTCAGGGATAGAGCACATGCTGAGCATGGTTGAGGCCTGGGTTCAGTTTAGCACCAAAATAGAATAGTTTGTTAATAGAGTAATTGCAGGAAAAAATTTTAATAAGGCAACATTTAACCATTCTACTAGCAAATTCAGTATCAATGTATATATAAAGTTAAATAAGTTCTTGAATTTCAGACACTTCAGATTAAAAATATATTCTACACAAGTGATATTGATAATGAAACACAAAACTTTATCCATTTTATTAATCTAGAAAATCAGACACATCATTTAATAGAAAAATGCAATCTGTATTATGAAGGGCAAATTTGGTAAAAAATTGAATAGTTTCATATGACATACCTATTTAATTGGAATTATTTTATTCTGTGTCGCAAAAAAAAAATTGTTCAATTTCCACATGTAAGACAACTGTCTATAGAAACCCTTCACACAGTAATTATTTTTTCCTAATTTTATAAGTTTCTTCCAGAATGAATTTCATGTTTTGAAAGGCTGATTTTTTAATTGTCCATATTTAATTTACACTACATCTTAGAAGTTTTGGTCCAGGTGTTGGATAATACTTCAATATTCTCAAAGCAGAAAAACTGTTTTCACTAAGCCACTGTTCGGTTCCCCGGATACTTATATAATCGACCAAAGTAGAATCTGAAAGAAACGGTCAGCAGCCATTCTTTCACCTCAGTAAGAAAAGGGCGCCACCTTGTGTTCACAAGCTTCCAAATACTTTCTGGTCTTAACTGTCTTTCACATTTTTATTGCCTCATAATATAGGAGAGGTAAGATCTGACATACCTGTGCAGCAATTCCTATTCTACCTTCATTAAGAATCTCTATGGCATACTTGTAGCCTTTTCCAACTTCTCCCAAGACATTGGTTTCTGGAACCTGAAAATAAAAATGTGAGCTTATTTCTCCATTTAAGTTAGCATGACTCGTTTCACAATACTTATTAAATACCAATGAGATTGTCTGTGGACATCAAGACATCTTCTTCTACACTGTTTCCCCAAAGCCAGGTTCCCTTTTGTATCCTCCAGAACCTAGCACAATCTCCTGAATGAATGAATGAATCCAGAAAAAGGGAACTCATAAATTCATCCATAATATAAATGAATAACAATTTCCCCCCCAGTTCTTATCTGTATGCTAGTAGTGTAACATATAAAGAACTACAAAAAACATGCAGTACTTCCAAAAACAACAGTAGTAAACCTTTCTTCTGTTGAGATGATTCATCCTCATAAAAGTCAACTGGGGAGTGTGTCATGTTGTACATAGGGTATGTGTATACGCATGAGGGAGGAGCAAGGAGGAGAAAGGAAAGAGACAAATGTTTCTTCATAATTAAAAATAATTAAGACTAGGAATGATAAAAAATACTGAACTTTATAATATTATCGTATGGACAATGAGAGGGGGCAGAGCAGGATAGAGAAAGAAAAGGAAAGAAAGAGGAAAACAGGAAGGAGGTCAGTGGGGGAAGTAACAAGGCCCAAATGTCATCTGTAAAGATATCACAAACACACGTGCACAAAGACCAAGCTTCACTGCAAGTAGGAGAACCATGACAACGTGTCCTGTCCTCCTGAAGCTCCAAGCCTGTTTCCTCCTCAGCCTCCTGACAGTCTTGTTTTGTGAGGCCCTGCCCAGTTACTCTTCACTCGAAGCAACATCCCCATCTTGTGGCCTTTGGTGTACTAACACCAGACTTCCTTCTTGGAAGCCGTGTTTTGGTCACAACTACTACACTTAGAAAGTACAAATGGTTCACAAGTATGTAAGTCACAAACATAACAGATATGCTGGGTACAGCGGCACATGCCTAAAATCCTAGTATTTGGAGCCTGAGGTAATAGAATCACTGTGAGTTCAAGGCCAGCCTGCACTACTAGTGAGACCCTGTCTCAGGAATAACAACAACAACACCACAACTAAGATAAATTCTCACCCTTTGTACCTCAGGATAGCTGCTGGGCGAAGGTTTCCATTCTGGCCTAAACGGTTACGGAAGGTACACTTGGTCGCGACTTAACCTAAGAGCAATGTTTAAGGGCTCTACAAAAGACTCTGTTGAGAAAGCCCCAAAGGATAGACTGGCACCTTGGAACCTTCATGCTTGCAGGTACTCCAATAACTGCTCCACATCTTGAATCTGATACCCAAAAATGGGAAAACAGAGGGGCAAATCGCAGTCTCAAAACTCAACCCCACCCAGAACAAGTTTTGAAGAGGAAGAAACAAGGGAATCAGGAAGCCTCATAACTTCAAGATA
>PVLD010026018.1:0-16600 GCA_004027595.1 Dinomys branickii | reverse complement strand
GGTTTTTGATTGAATTTGAAAAGCTGAGCGAAATTCAAAATAAATTGAAAGAGGCAAAGACAAGATTCAAAGGTGCTATTAATATGCACCTTCCCTAAAGATAGTTATCTCTTCTACCACAAGCTACTTATTTTTCAAGGTGCTTAGCAGTCTTTAAGCAATCAGTCACACAGTCATATAGGCTGAAGACAGCAGGCATCGTTATTGCTACTTAGCAAGGAGGAATTAAGGCACTGTGTGCTCGAATGCTTTGCCCAAGGCCACTAACAAATTCTGATTAGAGAACTAGAATTAAAAGTCACAAGGGAGGACTTGACTTCTCTGAGACAATCGTGGGAAAGGACATTATTTATTCTGAAAATTGATGTAGTCATCTTGGAACCTTCCATGAAACCAGAGTACAAAAATAGGCCTTCTCCGCCACCCCCCAGAGCAACAATAATTTAGCAGTAATTATGATAATGATTGCTAAATAATTTGTGTGCTCATCAGAGTAGGAGTTCCAAGGGCTGGGCTCCCATGTTGCCCTCTTGGCTCTCCCTCTGTAATTTCCCTAGGGCCACACCATAACCACACTTAAACAGCTCTCCAGCCATGGGTTCTGCCCTGTTATGGACCTACCACTCCTGTGTGGTGTCGCTGTGAACACAACGTAAGAGACTGGATGGAGCCACCGTGTTAGGAAATCTTTGCAACTGGGAAGCTAGTTTTATTGTTGTAAGGAGATTTCTATTAAATAGCTGGTCCTATCCCTACCTATCTCTCTGGTTTACATTTACCTGTGATTTCCTTGAATGTATTGAAAACATTTAAGTTTTATCATTCTTTAATTTTTAATAGTCCTATGACTGTCACTTAATTAAGCTTTAATAGGGCATATTAAAAAAAAGAAACCAATGTTTACTGGTAAGTTAGTTTGTTTTCATTATGTCTGTTGAGTCAGAGAAATGAGGAAAGAAGGGAGAATGTTTATGTCTTCTGGAAGATGTATGGCCTGTAATGGGCCTGGGCTTTGCTTGTCCTGGGAAAAGGGATCAAAACCACAAGATCTTCAGATGACATTCAAATGTGTTTTTTGCAGCTGATGTTGTATGTCTATGATTACTCTGATTCATGTCTCAACTCATACAAATCATTTTCAAGTAGAGTGGGAACCTCTGTGGTCTCTCACTTGTATTAGTGGAAAAAGGGTGGTTCTTGGAGAAAGTGATACCTTGACTCTGTCACGGAATGAGAATCTACTGGCCATATGATTATTCACATGTTACATAACCTCTGACTCTAGTTTCTATGTAATTAATTGGGGGCAGTATTTTCTTCATTGTGGTGCTCTTGCAATTAAGTGTAAAGCTCATGGCGCTAATCTAGTTTAACTTGGCAATTCAGCTAACACTTTTCCTGGAAGTTTGCCCCTGAAGCCTCATCCAAAAAGTAGCTAAAGCCTATAAAATTGTGGTGGTTTGTTCACTCATTATAATTATACTGAAGTGCCATATTTTATTTGTTTTGAGATACAAAATTATAGCAGAATATCAAAGCAAGGCATGTATATCATCACGTTAGAGTCCCATGCCAATGTTTTGAAATTATTTCACCTTTTTTATTAAAAGCAAGTTGGAGTACAGCAAATGTGCCACAACTAAAGAGAAGTGAAGTGAAACATAACTTATTTAATATTTTCTTTTAGGCTCGGTCAAGTGCAAGTGCATTCTCATTCATTTTTATCTAAGCCACATTTAGGACTTGACCCATACCTCTTTGTTAATTCTATTATTTGCATTTGATATGCATGTCTATAGACCTTTCTTTTTTTCACTCTATATATCTATATATCTGATTTAGATTTTTTAAAATTGAGTTTACTGGTACATTTTAGGTATACATAATGACCATATTCATCATAGTGAATTTGTTCCTATACATGTTGTTTTTAATTTTAAAGAGAGTAGTAAAAAAGAAAAGAACAATAGCAACATACCAACATCACAAACACAAACAAAACAAAGCAAGAACATTAAAAGTGATGTAGGATTCCAAAACAAAAAGTGGTTGTTATATATTGTTTTCTTCAAC
The DNA here is from genome assembly GCA_004027595.1 of Dinomys branickii. Classification (NCBI taxonomy): domain Eukaryota; kingdom Metazoa; phylum Chordata; class Mammalia; order Rodentia; family Dinomyidae; genus Dinomys; species Dinomys branickii. The sequence continues at coordinate 14,527 of PVLD010026018.1, read as the reverse complement.
TACATTGCTCAGATTATAAGACATAAGAATGGAAGATCATTCAAACCATTAAAGAGAATAAAAAAACTATTAAATGAAACATCAGAGATAAGCAGAGTTTCACTAGATAAGATGGTAGGAATTCACCAATGGTTGTTCCATTGCATACTGTTATCTTCAAATTGGTTGCTCAGAATATCAGATATAAGCATGTGAAATTGGTCAAAATATAAAAATTTAAGCATTAACCATTCCATTCAATATACTATCAGACACCAGCAGCACAGTTATCCTGTATATGTATATATATATAGCTTTCTTTCTTTCTTTCAGGTTTCTACACCAGAGAGACAATATGATGTTTATACATGTGGTTCTGATTTATTTCACTTGTGAGTGTGGTCTCTAGTTGCATCCATTTACCTACAAAAGCCTTGAGTTTATCCTTTTTCATAGCTGAGTAATACTCCATTGTATAAAAGTACCACATCTTTTTTATCCATTCCTCAGTGGATGGGCACTTGAGTTGTTTCCAAGATTTAGCTGTAACAAATTGTGCTGCTATAAACATGGATGCACATATATCACTGCAGCATGATGATTTTAATTCTTCTGGGAATATGCCCAGGAGGGAAATAGCTGGATTAAGTGGGATTTACAATCCTAGTTTTGTGAGGAATCTCCAAACTGATTTCCATAGTGGTTTCAGCAATCTACACTCCCACCAGCAGTGGAATAGGGTTCCTTCTCCCCTCAGCCTCTCCAGCATTTGTTACTGGTTGATTTCTTGATGATAGTCATTCCTTCTGCTGTGAGATGGAATCTTAGTGTTGTTTTAATTTGCATTCCTTGAATGACTAATGATGCTGAACATTTGTTTTGTATTTATTCACCATTCGTATTTCTTCATGTGAGAAGTGTGTATTCATCTCAGATGCCCATTTGCAGAACTATATTGAATAGGAGTGCTGACAGTGGATATCCTTGTTTTGGTCTTGATTTTAAAGTGAAAGTTTTCAAGTTTTGACCATTTAGTATGATGTTAGGTTTGCCATAGATGGCTTTGATCAGATTGAGGTGAAGACCATTGATATTTTCTGTAGGGTTTTTATCATGAGTAAGTGTTGGACTTTATCAAAGGCCTTTTCTGCATCAACGGAGATGATCATGTGTTTTTTGGTGTATTACATTAATTTATTTGCATATATTGAATCATCCCTGCATTCCTGGGATGAATCCCACTTGATCATGGTGTATAATCTTCTTGATGATTTGTTATATTCTGTTTGCTAGTATCTCTGAGAATTTTTGCACCTATATTCATTAGGGAGATTGGCCTGAACACTCTTTTTTGATTGGGTCTTTCTCTGGTTTTGGTATCAGCATAATACTTGCCTCCAGGATTGAGTTGGGGAGAATTCCTTCCCTTTAAATTTCATTAGAGTTTGAGAAGAATTGGTGTCAAATATTCTCTAAATTTTTTGTGGAATTTCTTGTAGAATTCAGCTGTGAATCCATCAGGACCTGGGCTTTTCTTCATTAGCAAGTGTTTTTTATTATATTCTCAATTTCACTGGCTGATATTGAGTTATTCAGAATTTTTATATCTTCTTTGTTCAGGTTTGGAAATTCATATGTATCTAGAAATCGGTCCATTTCCTCTGTGTTTTCCATCCTATGAGAGCAAAGTTTCTCAAATTAGGTATTGATGATTTTCTGAATTTCTTCAGGGTCTGTAGTGATTTCACTCCTTTCATTCCTTATTGCATGCATTTCAGTTTTTTCTTTCCTTTTTTTTGATAAGGTTGGCTAGGGGTTAATTTTATTTATTCTGTCAAAGAACCAACTCTTTGATTCATTAATTCTTTGTATTGTTTTTTAGTGACCATTGCATTAATTTCTGCCCTGAGCTTTATAATTTCCTGTCTTCTTTGGGCTTTGGGTTTGACTTGCTCTTCTTTCTATAGAAGCTTGAGGTGCAGCATGAGATTGTTTATTTGTGCTCATTCTGTTTTCTTGAGGTGGGAATTCACCACTCTAAATTTCTGCAGCCCACAGGTTTCTGTAAGTTGTATCATTTTCATTTGATTGTAAATAGTGTTTAATTTTTACTTTGCTTTCATCTGTGACACACTGGTTGTTCAGGAGGGTGTTATTTAATTTCCATGTGTTTATGGACTTTTTGTGATTTCTTTTGTCATTCATTCCCAGTTTCATTGCACTATGGTGTGATAGTATGAATGGGATAATTTCAATTCCTTTGCATTTAGTTCAACATGTTCTATGTGCTAGCATATGGTCTATTTTAGAGAATGTCCCATGTGCATCTGAGAAGAACATGTATTCTGATGTTGTTGGATAGAACATTCTGTAAAGATCTGCTAAGCCCATTTGTTCACAGTTTGGATAAGTTCTTTTATTTCTTTGCTGGTGTTTTGTCTAGATGATCTCTCTCTTTGTGACAGTGGGGTGTTAAAGTCTCCTGTTATGATCGTGTTACTGCTTATATCATTTTCCATGTCTGTTAAAATTTGTCTTATATATTTGGGTGCTCCTGTATTTGGTGCATAGATGTTTATGATTATTATCTCTTCCTCTTGAAGATTTCCCCTCACATGTAATGATCTTCTTGATCACTTTTGATTATTCTTGGCCTGAAGTTCACATTGTCTGGAAATAGAATAGTTATACCCACTTTTTTCTTGGTCCCTGTCATGTGGGGTATTGTTTTCTATTCTTTAATTTTCCATCTATGAATTTCCTTATGAGTTAAATGTGTTTCTTGTATATGGCATATAGTTGGATTTTGTTTCTTGATTCACTCTGCCAGTGTGTTTCTTTTGATTGGTTCACTGAGATCGTTTACATTGATGGTAATAACTGGTATGTATTCACTTATCTTTGTCATGTTATTTTCCTGCTGTTGGTTCCTCCTTTTCTCCTCTGCTTAATTGCTTGCTCTGCTTGGTTGTTCCTTTCTGTTGTTGTACTTGAAGTTGTGGTCTTTTAAAAAATCTATTTATAGAATATCTTTTAGTACTCTGTAGGATTTGCTTGGCATTTTTGAATTTCTTCAGTTGTTCTTTATTGTGGAAATATTTTATTACCTTGGCAAGGTACATCAATCTGGGTTGGAAGTTGTTTTCCTTCAGTACCTGAAATACTTCACTCCGAGTTCTTCTTGACTTGATGGTTTGTACTGAGAAATCTGTGTTATTCTGATGGGCTTTCCTTTATAGGTGATCTGTTTCTTTTCTCTAACAGCTTTTAATATTCTGATATTTTGTTGAATTTCTGAGATCTTGCTCATTATATGTCTGGGTGTAGATTTATTTAGGTTATGGTTCATTGGAGTTCTATATGCTTCACTTTCCTGTATGTCTGATTCTTTTCATTGTCTGGGAAATTTTCTGCTATTTTTTCTGCAAATAGTCTTTTTACATCATTTTGTTGATACTTGCTATTTTGCTGATGCCTATTAATCTTACACTGTCTTTCTTTGCTTTGTCTTGCAGTTGTTGAATTGTTATTTCCTGGTTCTTTGTTATTTTTAGGAGATTGTTCTTTCACGTTTGTTAGTGGCAATGCTGTCTTCAATGTCTCAAATTCTATTTTCAGCTTCATTCAGGTGGTTTGGCCAGCTTTTGATGGAAGTTTAATTTTCTGGATATCTGAATCTGTTTCATGCATTGTAGTTCTATACTGTTCACTCAAGTTTTCCATGAGTTGTCCATTCTCCTCTATTTTCTTATCAATGTCTCCTTTGGATGTGCTGAGTAATTCTTTCATTATTGCTGTCATTACTTTCTTTTACCTGTGAGATTATTTCTAATCTTATGTCTTCTATGGCCTGGTGGAGGTGTTTCTTTCCTTCAGTTGCTATCATTTCAGAAATTTCAGCTGTATGACTTCCAGGCTCTCCTGTGTTGATGTTTCCTGGACTTGTTCTGGGTGGGGTAGTGGTCTGAGATTGCATTTTGCTCCTTCATTTCATCATTTTTGAAGACCCAGAGGTTCCCTCGAGCTGAGCCTCACTCCCACAATGGTGTTGGAGTGGCAGGGTGAAGATCCAAAGATCCCCAGTGCTCAGTGTGGCTCCTGTGCTGGTGTGTGGCTGCAAGGTGGGGCCCCAGATACTCCCAAAACTTTCTTGCATTCAGTTGGCTCCCAGGCCAGTGGGTGAGGGGTGGGGGAGGCTCACTGGAATTCTGAAGCTGTCCAGGGTTCAGCCCACTTCCACAAGTGTGTGTGGGTGCACGTTATGGTCACAGAGGCTGCAGATGTTGCCCAGGTCCCAGCCCGGTTCCCATGCTGGCAGAGGAGGGATGAGGGCAGAGTGCATGAGGCTACTGACTCTGTTTGGGTTTTAGCTTGGCTCCTGGGGGGGTGTGGGTGGTGTTAGGAGTGGGTACTGAGGTCCCAGAAGGTGTCTGGGGCTCTGCCTGCCTCGCACAATGCTTGGAGAGGTGTGGAGGTGGCTCACCAGGGTTCCTGAAAGTGTCCAGGGTTCGGTCTGGCTTCCCCAGGGACACTAGGGTTGTGGAGAGTCTACGTCATATATTTTGGTTCCTCTTTTTTTCCCAAACCCCTCTCCTCTCTTCAGGCCTCTTTCCCTCCCATTTACAAAGCTTTGGTTTCATTTTATTCTTTTTTTTTTTTTCCGGGACCGGGGATCGAACTCAGGGCCTTAGTGCTTAGTGGCAAGCACTTACCCCACTGAGCTGTACCTCCAGCCCTCATTTTATTCTTTTTAAAATCATTTTTTCCTTCCTTTTCCCACTAGTTCCTTATGAACAATTCCTTTTTCCTTTTGAACAATTTCTTCCCATTTCACAATATCTATTGTATATTTTCACTTTATTTTCTCTTTCAGTTTCACACAAAGGGAGACAATGTGATGTTTACACATGTGAGTCTGATTTATTTCACTTAAGAGAACTGTCGCATCCATTTTCCTAGAAATGTCCCAGGTGGGTATCCTTCTTTATGGGGGAGAAGTACTTCATTGTATAAAAACCCCCACATCTTTATCCATTCTTCAGTTGATGGGTATTTGATTTGTCCCTAAGATTAAGATATTACAAACTGTGCTGCTGTGAACATGGGTGCACATATATCTCTGTGGTATGATATTTTTAGTTCTTCCAGGAAGATACTCAGAGGGGAGCAGCTGGGTCAAATGGGACCTCTAATCCTAGCTTTTTGAGGAATCTCCACACTGACTTCCACAGTGGTTGCACCAGTCTACATTTCCATCAGCCATACAGAAGGGTTCCTTTTCCCCCACAGCTCCTTGAGCATTTATTATTGGTTGGTTTCTTGATGGTAGCCGTCTTTTCCGGGGTGAGATGGAATCTCAGTATTGTTTTAATTTGCATCTCTCTAATAACCAGGGATGCTGAATATTTTCCCTGTATTTATTTGCCATTTGTATTTCTTCATCTAAGTAACATGTATTCATGTCAGATGCCCGTTGTTGCGTTGGCTCTTTAAATTTGGGCTGTCCAATTTTTCTCAATTATTTATATGTTTTAGACAGAAGTCTTTTGTTTGAAGAACAACTGGCTAAATTTTTTTCCCATTCTGTGGGCTTTCTTTTCATTCTGTTGGTGATTTCTTTCGATGTACAAAAGCTTTTGAATAGGATGAGATCCCAGTTATTGGTTCTTTGTATTATTTCCTGTACAATCAGGGCTTTGTTCACAAAATCTTTACCTGCCCTTATATCTTGAAGAGTTCTGTCTATTGTCTCTTCCAGCAGATTTAGTGTGTCTGTTTTAATATTTAGGTCTTTGGTTCATTTTAATTGAGTGCATGGGGAGAGATATGGGTCTAGTTTTAGTCTTTGGCATGTGGAAAGCCATTTTTCCAGCACCATTTATTAAAGATTTTTTTTTCCAGTGAAGGTATTTGGCTCCTTTGTCAAAGATAAGGTGCCTGAGTGTGTTTGGAGTTGTTTCTGCATCTTCTAATTTGTTCCACTGATCCTCAGGTCTGTTTTTTTTTTTTTTTTTTTTTTTTTTTTTTTTTTTTTTTTTTTTTTTTTTTTTTTTTTTTTTTTTTTTTTTTTTTTTTTTTGTCAGTAGCATGCTATTATTTTTTTTAAGTCACAGTGACTTTGTAGTATAATTTCAGGTCAGGAATTGTAATGCCCCCTGCCTTTTCTTCATTGCCCAGAACTGCTTTTGCTATTTTAGATCTCTTCTAGTTCCAAATCAGTTTTAGGAACATATTTTCTAATTCTGTGAGGTATGCTAATGGTTTTTTGATTGGAATTGTATTAAATATGTGTAACAATTTTGGGAGTGTGGTGATTTTCACTGTGTTGGTTCTTCCTATCCATGTGCAGGAGATATCTTTCCATTTTCTAATACTCTCTTCAATCTCCTTTTACAAATTACTGTAATTTTCAATGTATATATATTTTCCTTTGTTAAACTGATTTCTAAGTATTTCATTTTTTTGGATGCTACTGTGAAGAGTGTGGTTTCCCTAATTTCTCTCTCAATGAATTTGTTATTTATGTACAGGAATGGTATTAGTTTTGAGTGTTGATTTTGTTACACTGCTGAATTTGATTTTTAAGTCTACAAGTCTTTTGGTGGAGTTCTTGGAGTCTTCTATGTAGAGTATCAGGTCATCTGCAAATAATTATAATTTAACATCTTCCTTTCCTATCCTTATTCCTTTTATTTCTCTTATCTAATTGCTCTGGCTAATGTTTCCAGAACTATATTGAATAGGAGTGGTGATAGTGTCTATCTTTGTATTGTTCCTGATTTTAGAATAAAAGCTTTCAGTTTTTGACCATTTAGTATGATATTGGCTGTTGGTTTTTCACAGATGGCATTTATCAGATTGAGGTAAAGATCATGTACTTCAATTTTCTGTAGGGTTTTTGTTATCAATGGGTGTTGAACTTTGTCAAATGCTTTTACTGAATCTATTGAGATGATCATGTGATTTCTTTTCTCTCTTTATTTTTGGTACCAGGAATCAATAATGTGATTTTTGCTTTTGGCTCTGTTAATATAATGTATTACATTTATTGATTTGCATATGTTGAACCATTACTTTAAATAAATAAATAAATAAATATATATACACACACACACACACACATTATATATAATTATATATACATTTGTGTACATATATACCTATGTTTGTATATCTGATTTAGCTTGTTCCTGTTGAAGCTAAAATGAAATTATTAACAATGTGGAGTAAAAGATTCAGATGGCAATCGAAAACATACATGTCAGCAGAACTGAAATGCAATAGTAATGCTGAAATAGTTTCTTGATTTGTTCAAGAGTTCTGTATTAATCAACATGCATTCCTCGCAATGACTCTGTGAGGTTTTTCCAACATTCAAAAATATTTAAAGGGTAAAAGCTGCTAAGCTTATATTCTGAGGCTTGGGCAACCTTAGTGCCAATACTAGGTAAGATAACACAAGAAAAGAAAATTATTGCCTCTTTCACCAATAAGCATATATGCGAAGACCTGAAATGTTTCATGTTGTACTTTTTAATTGAACTGTAACTTATGGTGATGTACACCTTCTCAAGTGTATAATTTGATGTTTTTTATACATGTGCATCCTTACAATGACTCTGTGAGGTTCTCCCACCATTCCAAAAATATTTAACACCAGATGACAATAGAGAACTGTTTCCCACACACAGCAGGATCCCTCCCACCATCTCTCAAGTAATATAAGTGGAACTCTTTTAAAAGTCAGTTTTCTGTTATTGTGGCAAAATACCTGACACAATCGACTTAAAAGGAGATAAAGTTTACTTTGGTTCACAACTGCAGAGGTTTCATCCCATGGTCGCTTGGTTATGCGGCTTGGACCTGTGGTGGCACAGTACATTACGGTGGACCATGTGATGAAACAGGCCGGTTCACGTCATCCTGGCTGGGAGGCAAAAGCAGGAACAAGGAGAGGCCAGGATTCTCATGCTTCTTTCAGGCATGTGCCTCAGTCTCCGACTTCTTTGTATAGACCCCACCTGCTAAAGGTCCCACCACCTCTCTGTGGTACCACAGGGAGGGAACTCCTAACACATTCCTTTTAGGCTGAGTTTACTCAAACCATAGCACTCACTTCACAAAATCTCAGTTGGAATTTTCATCTATTTAAAAGAGTTTTAGTCACTGGGGTGGAGTTATAATCCTGTCTTATTGTGATTTAAATGTGCTAATGATGACTAATAATGGTAAACATCTCTAATATGAACATTAGAGACGTGGATATTTTCTTTCATGAAATGTTGATTCAAAGTTTTATACATTTTGAAAAATTTATTTGTCTATATTTTTTTTAAAAATTCAGTTTATTAGTACATATGTATAGTACATATTGTTTACATTCCTTGTGGGAAGTTGATGCTGGTATGTGCATAACACATCTTAACTGCTTTTCTCATCTTGTTTCCTTTCCTTTTGGTCCGCATCTTTTTAACCTCATCCTGCTTTTTGTGCACATTTGAAGCACATAATTATTTTGATCTTTATTTTTATTTTGAGTTTCTAACTTAACACTGGACGTTAGCCAAAAGGCAAAGAAGAGGTGGCGTTTCTCATTTAGGAGAAACCATGTGATATTTAAGCTTGTGTGTCGGCGTTACTTCACTGAACATTATGGTCTCAAGGTGCGTCCACCTTTTCTAGAAATGAATCAAGTTTATCATTCTTTTTGGCAGAGTAGTACTCATTGTGCGTAAATACCACATTTCCTTTCTCATTCATCTGTTGATGGGCATATGGGCTGCTTGTAAGATTTAGCTATTATGAATTGTGCTGCTATAAACTTAGGAATACATGTGTCATTGTAGTATAATGTCTTTAACTCTTTCAGGATAATACCTAGAAGGGAAATAGCTAGATCAAGTAGAATTTCTAGTTTCAGGTTTTCTTGATGAATCTCTATACTGATTTCCATAGTGGTTATACTAGTTTACATTCTCACCAACAATATATAGAAGGGTTCTTTATCCCCTGTGGGCTCTCTAGCATTTGTTATTATTTGATTTTTTGATGATGGGCATTCTTTATGGGGTGAGATGGAATCTCAGTGTTGCTTCAATTTGCATTTTTTAATAGCCACCTGTGTTAAGCATTTCTTCATCAATCATTTCTATTTCTTTTGTGAAGTGTTTGTTTCTTTTACTTGCCCATTTTTTTGATTGAGTCTTTTACTTGGTGAGACAAATTTTTTGTTAGTTCTCTGTCTAAGGAATCACTGGCAATTTTTTTCTCCACTTTGTAATTTGTTTTTTCACTCTGTTCATTGTTTCTTTTGCTTTGCAGAAGCTTGTTAATTTCTAATATATATATATATATATATATATATATATATATATTTTTTTTTTTTTTTGGTACTTGGAGTCAAACTCAGGACCTTGCACTGGCCAGGCTGATGCTATGACACTGAGCTATCTCCCTGGCCCACAGAAGCTTGTTAATTTGATATGATCCCCTTTATTGATTCTTGGTACAATTTCCTTCCTGTGCAACTGGGTTTCTGTTCAGAAAGTCTTTGCCTATGCCTGTGACTTTAAGAGATGTACATATTTTATTTTACACCAGGTAGTTTGTTTTAATATTTAGTTCTTTGATCTGCTGGGACTTTAGTGAGAGATATGCGTCTAGATTCAATCTTCTGCATGTGTTTGTATTTGACCAATCTCCCCTGCACCATTTATTGAGGCAGCCTTAATAAACATATTCCTTCAGTATATGTTTTGGCTCCTTTGTCAAATATCAACTCACTGAATATGCTTTCATCGTTTCTGCATCCTCTACTCTGCTCTGTTGATCCTGATGTCTGTTTTTGAGCCTGTGTCATGCTGTTTTTATCACAGTAGCTTTCTAATGTGATTTCAGGTATGGGATTGTGATGTCCCCTGCCTTGTTCTTATTACCTAGGATTACTTTGGCTATTCTGGGTCTTTTTTGATTCCATGTGAATTTTAATATTGTTTTCTCTAGTTCTGTGAGGAATACCATTGATATTTTGATTGGAATTGTACTAAATCTATATATCAATTTTGGAGGACCAGGGATATAGCTCAGCGACACAAAAGCCTGCCTGGCAAGTGGAAGGTCCTGAGTTTGATTCCCATTACCAAAATTTTTTTTGAAGTATGGCCATTTTGGCTATATTAGTTCTGCCTACCAAGGAACAGGGGCTACTTTTCTATTTTTTGATATCCTCTTTGATTTCCTCTTTCAGAGTACTGTAGTTTTCATTGTAGAGCTCTTTCACTTCCTTAGTTAGATTAATTCTGAAGTATTTAATTTTTCTTGGAGATAGATCAGTGATATTTTTCCTACTTTTTTTTCCTCAGTGGGTTTGTTATTGGTATACAGGAACAACATTCATTTTTGTGCATTGATTTTGTAACTTACTACATTGCTGAAGTTGGTTATTAATTCTAGGAGTCTTGAGGTAATCTATTTCTGGATATTCTATGTAGGGGAGTATCTGCAATTAATGATAATTTGACTTCTTCCTTTCCTATATATATATCTTCTTTATTTCACTTTCTTGGCTAATTGTTCTTGCTAATATTCTGAGTATTAGGTTGAACAAGAATGGTGATAGTGGACATTCTTATCTTATTCCTGATTTTAGAAGGAAAGCTTTCAGTTTTTTCCTATATAATATGATGTGGGCAGACAGTTTTTCATAAATGGCTTTTATTGGATTAAGATAAGGTCCTTTTATATCTACTTTCTTTAGTATTTTTATCAGGAAATGGTGGTGCATTTTGATAAGGGCTTTTCCTCTGTCTATTGAGATGATCATGTGAGTTTTTGTGCTTGCTTCTGTTTATATGATGTATAACATTTATTGATCTGCATATGTAGAACCATCCTTGCTTTCCTGGGATGAAGCCAATTTTTATCATAATGTTTGATCTTTTAGTGAGTTATTGCCTTCCATTTGCTAGCATGTTGTTGAGGAGTTTTAAATCTATATTCTTTAGAGAGATTGGCCTATAGTTCTCTCTTTCTCTCTCTCTCTCTCTCTCTCTCTCTCTCTCTCTCTCTCTCTCTTTCTCTCTCAGTTGAATGCTTATCTGGTTTTGGAGTCAGGGTAATGGTAGCACCTAGGAATGACTTTGGGATTATTTTCTGTTCAGTGTCACTAAAGAGCTTGAAGAGTATTGGTGTTAGATCATTCCTGAAGTTTTTATAGAATTCAGTATTGAATCCATTTGGATCTGGGCTTTCCTTGGTAGATTTATTTGACTGATTTCATTGATTGATTTTTTGCTTCAATTTCATTATCTGGTATTGGATTATTCAGGGTTTTTAAATCTTCTTGATTTGGTTTCGGTAATTCATAGGCACGATGTAATTTCTAGTCTTTTATATTTACTTAATCTTGGTTTCTTATCTGGTATGTGATTTATTTTGGAGAAACTTTCATGTGCTGCTGAGAAGAATGTATATTTTGTTGTTGAGCACTCTTTGGCTATCTACTAAGTATATTTGTTTGAAAGTTTTCTTTAACTCTGGCATTTCTTTGTTGATTTTTGTCTTGTTGATCTGTCTCATTGGTATAGTGGATATTGAAGTCCCCATCTATTATTGTGTTTATGTTTATCTGATCTTTTATGTCCATTTTTATTTGTTGATGTTGGGCACACCACTGAATGTTAGTAATTTTTATCCTTCCTTGGTGGATTGCTCCCTTAACCAATATGTAGTGACCTTCTTTGCCTCTTTTAATTGGTTTTGGATTGTAGTTCACTTTGTCTAAATGTAGGACAGCTACGTCTGATTTCTGGGGAGGTGTTTCCTATTATGTGGAATATTGTTTTCTTTCCTTTGAGTTTTAGTCTATGGGTTTCTTTCAGGGTTAGATGTGGTTCTTGTATACAGCATATTGCTGATTTTTTTGGTGTGTGTGCCATTCTACCAGTCAGTGTGTTCTTGAGTGGAGTGTTAACTTATTCCTGTCACTGCCTTATTTTCATGTTGCTGATTCCCTGTCTTTCTCTTCTGCTTAATTGCTCACCCCCCCTGGTCTGACAGAAACCAGCAGAGGTCTGATAGAAAGACTTTTTGTCATTGTTAGCTTCGCTGTCTCTTTCTAGGATATCCTTGATAATATTTTGCAGTGCTGGTTTCATTATAATGAATTTTTAAAGATGCTCTTTATCAAGAAAATATCTCATTTATCTGTGTATTGTATTTTATTACTATAACAGTATTTACTAATAACATTTGCAAGCATAAATTTATCCAAAGACATAGAGGCTCCTACTTGTTGGGCAGGTTAATGAGGGATGATAAATGTGCCTGTCTTAGAAAAAGTAGCCAGATACATCAATTCCATGAAAAGAAAGGCCTCTGATAGAAGAGGTAGGCAGTTTGCCTTTTCTGTACCAAATTTTCAAGTCATTTAGGTTCTCAACCCAAATCAGTGGCAGCTTCAGACCCTCAGTCTCCACCTGGACTGTGCTGCTGCTGCTGCTAACTCTAAAACTGCCCTGATCCCCAACTCCAATCCAAGGCGAACGCTCCAGCAGGCTTTGAGGAGAAGCTGGCAAGTGGAGCCTCTGTACAGTGGCTGAAGTGGCCTACAACACTGAGCTACTGGTATCCTCTGCCAATTCGCAACCTCACTTTAGGATACTGCTTGCATCTCCAATATTCTGCAATGAATGCACCATCGGAAACAGATTAAGAACAAGAACTAGACAGAGTCTGGTAGCAATGTTTAGCTAATCTGCAAATATTTCAGTGACTGCTCTACGGCCGCTTTAAAAAATAGTTTTGAAGGATATATCAACCTGGGTTGGAAATTTTTTTCCTTTATGGCTTAAAATACTTTACTGCAAGCTCTCTGGGCCTTTAAAGTTTGTGCTGTAATTCTAATTGGATTAACTTTATAAGTGACTCATGACAGCTTTTATGATTCTGTTCCTGCGTCGGCCTTTGGGAGTGTGACTGTGACATATCATGGAGAAGCTCTTTTCTGATCATGGGTATTTGGTGCCCTCTATGCCTCACTTATCTTTCTGTTAAATTCTTTCTCACTTATCTGTATGTTATATTCTTTTTCCCTTATTTCATGTTTCCTACTATTATTTCAGTAACAGATTTTTAAATGTCACTTGTGATTTTTTCACTAGTTCCAGTTAATCTCAGATTAGTCTTATTTGCATCGTATAGTAATTCCTGGATCCATTTTTCAGGTCCTCTTGTTTTAAGGTGTGTCTCCTTAATTGGTCACTGATAACTGCCTTTCTTGCCTTCTCACTTTGACACTCTGTCCTCACAGTGGCTACTTCTGTTGCCATACTTTTGATAGAATTTTTAGTCTCCCGAATTTGTATTTGGAGCATTTTTATGGGCTTGAATTCTTTTCTATGCTGGTTGCTCACATTTTGTATCATTTTGTTTAGCTCTTCTCACTTTTTATTTGTGTCTTCTATAGACTAGCTAAGCATTTTGTTTCTTTAGCTCATTACCTGTTTACTTATATGTTCTGTGATCTTGACAAATGCCTTATGGATCTGTTTTATTATGACCACTGTATCATTTTGAATAATTCAGCTGTGTGGCTGTGTGGCCTTGGTCCCCTCCCTTCCATGTACCATGGATCAATTGAGGGGTGTTCAAAATTTTTGGAGGCATTTTGTTGTCTTGTCTTCCATATTCATGTTTTTTTTTTGTTTGTTCTTTTGTTGATGCTTATGGGTTGACTGTAGCGGAAATCTTTGTTTCTAGTATGGAGACCCCTTTAATTAATGTCTACGTGTCTACATGGCTTACTGTTGGCTTTTGCCTCTGTCTCAGGATCTGACAACCTTTCTTTACCCAAGATGGAAGGTGGCAGTATATTCATCCTAGTACTCAGTTCTCCAGAAATGGGCCACAGTATTGTTAATGACTCCAAGTATTGCAGATATTGGCATCCCAAGAAAGTTAATTAATAGTGACAACTATATTACCTTGGCTATAGTAGTAAAATGAACATCAATTATAGTGTCAAAGTCAAATGACATATTGATAAGCTCTAAGGATTGATAATGTACCAACCTCATCCATAGAAAAGAGATATATAATTATAGTATGAACAGTAGGACAAAACAACTGTTGACCTAGGTAAATATCTACTATATGAAGCACCTCAGCTCTATTAACAATAGAACAGTATTTAACAGTAATAGTGTAAATTTAACTAGCTATTTAAAGATTCATAAAGCCCTGTAGTAATATTAGTAAGGTGGAGGGAATGGTGAATTGGAGAACGACATGGGTAAAATTTGACTTAATCAAAGGGATATAAAATGAAAGAGAAAAAATAAGATAGGGTTTCCAACTGAGGAGTAAATAGAAATTAGTGCTAGAAAATGTCTCAGGAAAGAACAAACTAGAAAGATCAGTGTAGGGATCCGGGGAAGATGGCGACCGGGTGAGCAGCAAGGGAGGGAACCTCCTTAATAAACACCACCAGCTCGAGACAGACTTGGTGAGCGTGAATGCCGGAACCTCGGCTGGGAAGTTTAAACTAGGC
>PVLD010026017.1:0-22826 GCA_004027595.1 Dinomys branickii | reverse complement strand
ATTTCTTCCATCATTGTTTTCAGCTCGTTTTTTGTCTGAGAAATCATTGCGGGTATGTGGGTTATTTCTGCTTTGAGCTCTTTCATGGCCTGTTGGAGTTGTTTTATTTCGGATGCAATCGTTTCATAACTTGAAGTTATGAGGCTTCCTGGTTCCCCTGTATCTTCACATTCAAAACTTGTTCTGGGTGGGGTTGAGTCTTGAGACTGCGCCTTGCTCCTCTGTTTTCCCATTTTTGGGTATCAGATTCAAAATGTGGAGCTATAAATTCCACAGGCAGTTCAGCAGGCAAAGGTCTGCTGCAGAGGCTGCTCCAATGGTTACTTCTCTTTGGGAGAATGTCCCTTAAGCTGTCTGCTGAGATTTCTGCTTCTACTCCCTACCCCAAGACCTGGCCGGGGCGAATAAACAGCTCGCCACCCCAGGATTCTTGCAGATAGGCGACTCAGGTGTTCTTCCCTGGGTGGAGCTCATTCCCCCCTCACAAAACCCGCTGGGGCGCCTAAGTAGGTCTTCCCACCCGGGAGATCCCACAGTCCTTAAAGCTGCTTTGATGTCTCTCGCTGGGCTGAGCTTCTTCCCGATTCAGGAAAAACTGGTTAGAGCACGCACTTAACTCACCCTGTGATCGTGCAGACAGGAGTGCCGTTCAGATGTTTTTCCCTGGATGGAGATTTTCCCTGACTCAGAAATCCCGCCGGCCGGTCGCTGTTGCTCCAGTTCGCGCAGCACTGGCTGCGGGGGTGGGGTTCTGAGCGGGATCCCGGAGCGCTGCCCGGTTTGGCACAGTTTGTCCCAGTAGCGCGTTCTCTGTCGGGTTCAGGAGCTGAAGCCGTTCTTCCCTCCGCACTCGCTCTCTCGGCTGGTCGTCTTCTTCCCGGAAGTCCTCATTTCTGTCTTCATATTGCTATATTTCATTGTTTGAGTGGTAATCCTCTGGGAGGTTCTCTCTCTGCTGCCTACCCGGTCGCCATCTTCCCAGAAGTCCTGGGGGTCTTTTTTGAGACAGGGTCACGCTATGCAGTTCAGGCTGGCCTTGAACTCGCTTTGTAGCCCAGTGTGGCCTTGAACTTGCAAGATCCTCCTGCCTCAGCTTCCCGAGTGCTCCCTAAGGCAGCTCTTAAAACAAAACTCATTTTACAATATGAAGTTAAAGGACTGTGCATACATGAGCTTGAATCTCTTTCATGATACGATTTTTCCCAGGAACAGTCAAACCTCAAAAGGGTCTCAGACAGTAAGCATCTGCCTAGACATTCTCTATAAGGATCATGCAGTCCTTCTGCTAGCATTGGTGCATGCCTGTAATCCCAGCTACTTGGGAGGCTGAGGAAGGAGGATCACAGGTTGGTTATTTGTTTTGCTTTCTTTTGTTTATTTGTTTTTTGGAACAGGGTCTCATGATATAGTTCATTTTGGCCACTATGTATCCCATGCTGGCCTCAAACTTGTGGGAATCATTCTGCCTCAGCCTCCTAATGCAGGATGAGCACCACAAGTTTGAGTCCAGCCTGGACAACTTAGTGAGAATTTGTCTCAAAACAAAATACAAAAAGGGGTGGAGATATAGCTCAGTGGTAGGAGCCCCGGGTTCCATATGCTGCACTGCAGACAAACATGCAAAACACCCAGACCTATCATGCAGTCTTGCCAGAGCCTTCCTTGAATCAAAAACTGAACTTACTCCTCTGCAGAAGGAGATTTTAAAAAGACATAAACTCTTTTATTTTCTTGTGAAAGTTCCACTCATCTTTCAGCTCACATTTTTCCTGGTTAAAATAATCCTAACTCATAGTGCTTACTTCCCAGTCCTTAATAATAGTTACTATTTTCACTTTGTCCTTGGGCAACCAGGAAACCTAAAAATGCCCAAAAGACAGCCACACGAGATGACATCAGTATCTGCTTACTTTAAGGACGGGCCTTAGCCACTCACAGGCTAATGGAGGTGATAAACTGGGGAAATCGTGCCTTAAAGACACCGCACCATCTCTTCCTAGGGAAAGGGGAGTGGAGGGTGGACTAGAGAAGGCTTTTCAACCAAGACCCCGCCAATGGTAGGTAGTTTGTATCCCAATCCAATGGAGCAATTTTATTTATTTATTTATTTTGTGTCTTTTTGAGACAAGATCTCGCTCTGCAATTCAGGCTGGCCTTCAGCTCACTTTGTAGCCCAGGCTAGCCTCAAACTCGTAATGATCCTCCTGCCTTGGCCTCCCGAGTGCTGGGATCATAGGTGTGCGCCGCCATCCCAGCTAGTGAAGCGGCGTTAGCACCTATCACCACTCTGACCAGCATCCCCCACTCCCTTGTCAGAAGCTGGATCTAGAATTATAAACATGTTTAATTTCTGTTTAAAGCACTCAGGACCAGGTAGCCTCTGCAGTAACATCTGCACTGTGCTATGACCAGTGATTCCAGAAGGAGCCTCTTCACACTGGCTTAGACAAAGTGTGAAACAGAGGCTAAGGTCACCCATTGAGCCACTGAGGCCAGAACACATGGTAAGGCACAGCAACATCACCCCGACTGCAGCACTCTGATGCCTAATGGATGAGTCTGACCAAAATGCATAACCATGGTCTAATCTGAGAAAACATGACAGAGACCCGTAGAGAGGGTTGGCTGATAGCATAATCATAACACTCCTCAAAAGCATCGCCGCCATGAAAGACCATGGGAAAAGGAAACACGTTACAGACTGCAGTTATGGGAAGGACTGGACAGTAACTAAGCACTGGGTCCTGGAGCACAAAAAGGACACTGGTGGAAGCTGTTAATGCCTGATTAAGGTTTCAGTTAGTCACAGAATCATGACCAGCATTCGCTTCCTTGGTTTTGATCATGGCGGTATAGAAAGGTAAGACATCGACAGTAGGGAAAACTAGGTAAGAAACATGGCAACCCTCCAATGGGGGAGCCCCTGGGGGCTGAACTCTGGGCTCCCCACACCCCGGACAGATGTCTATCACTGAGCTATACCCCGACCCTTGCAATTTTTAAAAAAATCTAAAATTAACTCAACAGGCCGGGCATGGTAGTGCATGCCTATAATCCCAGCACTTGGGAGGTGAGGGAGGGTTGTTGCGAGTTCCAGACTAGCCCGGGCTACAAAGTGAGCTCAAGGCCAGTCTGAACTGCATCGCAAGACCTTGTCTCAAAAAGACAAAAAAGGGCTGGGGATATAGCTCAGTGGCACACTGCCTGCCTGGCAAGCACAAGGTCCTGATTTGATTGCTGGTACAAAAACAAAAAAAGGAAAGAAAGACAGAGAATAAAAATATATACTGGTGGTGTATGCAGAAAAAATCTGGAGGTATGTGTATGTAGCTGTGGTTTCTCTGGGTCTACAGCAGATTGGCTTCCATCTGCACACTAGTTCTCTAATTTGAAAATAATGAACTTTTAACCAGTTTTGCAATCAGAAAAAAAAGCTGTTGAAGTGAGATGAATTGTGCACACATCGTGTGTGACCACAGCTGAAAGGCAGCCAGTACTGCAGGCTCCGTGTCAATGCCTCAGAGTCCGCCTCCTCTTCCTGTCCCTGGCACAGGCTCTGTTGGGGCCCTGGCCCAGCTGTTTCTCACACAGTAGGGTGCAGGGGTCCTGTCAGCCCCCAGGTGGAGCCCATACAGACCCTGCTCCTTGGACCTACCCTCTTGCTCCACCACCCCGGGGCTGCGGGAACAGGCGCCTCACTGATCCTGCGCGGCGCCCTGCACCAGTGTGATCTCCTGGGCTACCCAGCTCTTGTCTGTGCCTGAGCTGCCTCCCAGCCCGGCTCCCTCACCTGCTATGCATCCTGGTCCCCCACAGGACTGTACACCTCAAGAGGGCAGGCTCTGCCCTACTCGTGCAGCGCAGCAAGCGTGGGCAGCCCTGGAGCATTGCACCTAGGAGCGAGATAAGCTGCAGAAGGAACAGGACAGCCCCACTCCCGGTGTGAAAGGCGGGGCGTCTGGGCCATACTGCGGACCTCTCCCTCCAGTTAGCGTCCCTGTGCTCAGGCTCCACCGAGGGAGCCACCTGTGTGTGAGGGCAAAGGGAGCCAACTCCTCCCTCACCTGTGCTTTGCAGTACTGAGGACTGAGGCTAGAGACTCCTGCACGTGAGCCAAGTGCCTATTACTGAGCCTGAAATATAACTGCTACCATTGTAGCCTAATATAGAAAACTGACCTGTCAGGGTCTGAAGCCAGTGGACTGTAGCTGTGCACTTTCCACCCTGGGCACTGCAAGGTGCTGGGCGGCATATGTGGCCATCCCTCATGAGGTCCCGCAGCACTGCCACTCCCCAGTTTTGACAACCCAAGGTATCCCAAGATGTTGTCAAATGTCCCCAGGGCAGAAGCCAAACCACCCCAGCCCCAAACCCCCTCCTAGACAGTAAGTGCAGACCTGACTCGCTTGCCCCAGCCACAAGGAGCACTGCAGGGATCCATATGGACCTGCCTGCAGCCACCCTGGGCCGGGTCTACTGAGACTGCCCTGCATAATCCAGATCCTGGGAGGGCTGTTTTCCCGTTTTCCAGCATATTAAATAAATACTAAACAAAACAGAAGAGCCATTGTGTCCATGAGCAACAGAACACCCGACACGAACAACAAGAAGGAAGATCGGCTGATTTGTAGAGCTGGGGGCTGAACCAGGCTCTTTCCACTGAGTTAC
Organism: Dinomys branickii; assembly: GCA_004027595.1. Classification (NCBI taxonomy): domain Eukaryota; kingdom Metazoa; phylum Chordata; class Mammalia; order Rodentia; family Dinomyidae; genus Dinomys; species Dinomys branickii. The sequence goes on along the minus strand of PVLD010026017.1, from coordinate 18,158 downwards.
AGCCTCTTCCCCCACCCTTTTTTTTTTTTTTTTTTTTTTTTTTGAGACAGGGTCTCACTATGTGGGTTAGCCTGGTCTTGAACTCACTGTGTAGCCCAGGCTGGTCTTGAACTCCTTGATCTTCCTGCCTCAGCCTCCCAAGTGCTAGGATTACAACCTCAGCCCTTTTTATTTGAAGACAGGGTTTTGGCTAAGTTGCTGAGTGGTCCAGGCTGGGCTTGAACTTGTGACCCTGCTGCCTTAGCCTCCCAGCACACTCGGATGACAGGCCTGCCCCCCCCATCCCCTGCAGGAGAGATTTATTTGGCTCATAGTCTGACAGGTTTCAGTCTATCTTCAGCTGGCTGCATGGCATTTTAGGCCTGGGAGAAGTCAGAAACATGATGGTGGAAGGGCGTGGCAGAGAGAAACTGCTGTTTCATGGCAGCCATGAGGCAGAGAGAGCAAGAGAGCCGAAGAGGAGCGGGGCACAAGAGGGGCCCCTCACGTCTTACCACAGTGAGCCACCTCCTCCACTGAGGCCCACCTCCTAAAATTCCCACCATCTCCCAATAAGCAGTACCAGCTGAGGACCAAGCTTTCAACACACCTGCAACAACCAGTGGGGGCTTTACAACCAGACCTGACCCCCTTAGCACCAGCAGTAGGCCTGGGATCTTCACTATTAGCATGAGATAAGGCAGGAATGCTTGGGCTTGGACAAAAGCTACTTCTCACCACTTCTGAGCCCCTCCTTCTGACTCAGCTGCTGCTGGTGCACTAGTTTTTCCGCCACCCTGGACCGCACTTGCCCGAGCCCCAGGGAGGCTACACTGTATTCCTCGAGGTGTCTGCCTCCCTTCAGCCTCTTTATGCCTTTCACCTGCGGTTTTCAGTTCTTTTATAACAGATTTTCTTGGAACAAAAGTATCCTTCAAATGGTGACTCCTTCTTTTAGGAAGGAGCCTCTTCCTTTACTCACAACAGGGATCAATTCTAAATATCTAGGGTTTAAAGTCCTAGGAAGGTGATCACAGTGGCACTACCCGTAACCCTAATCCTAGCTACTCGGGAGGCTAAAGCAGGAGGATTTTAAGTTTGAGGTCAGGGTGGGAGACTCTGTCTCAAAATAGAAAGTAGACAGGGCCAAGGATATAACCAGGGGCAGAGTGGTTGTCTAGTATGTGTGAGCCCTGAGTTCAGTCTCCAATATTACCCAAAACAAAACAAATAAACACAAAAAACTCAAACAACAACAGTTACAAAAAACCAAAAGCACGAAAGCCCCAGGAGGCTATTACCAAAGTCTGGAAGACAGGCCCTTGGGAAAAGGCCCACATAGAGCTCTCTTTACCTGTGACCAGACAAGGTCCCCTTGTCCAAGCATCAGGGGAGCTGGGAGAGCCTCACCTTTGGGGGCTTGAACGGGTAATCCGTAGGAAAGTGGATGGTCAGAAAGAAAACGCCTCCTTGGTAAGGGCTGTCATTCTGGAAGGTGAGACACGGGAAGAGATTAGAGCTCACCTTAAGCATGAGGTACAAGAAGTCAGATGAGCTGTGAGCTCAGGAGCACTACCTACCGGGCCCATGATGGTGGCCTGCCAGTGGAACACTGCAAAACAAAAGAGACACGGGTACATGAGAGACCCCCATGGAACATGCCCATGTGTCACACAGCTTAGAGCACAGTGTCCACAGACCGCCTCACTCCTGACACCAGCTGTATGGCTGGGGGTTCCAACACCAGACTTGCCAGGACTCTAGAGCTCCCTGGAGGCTGCTGTGCTCACCATTACAATTCGTGATCCGGGACCGAGCACCCACGGAGGATTCTGTCTCCTACCCAGCAATGTGGCACACAGCTGAAGAAAGACAAAGAGAGATCTGTAGCTTTAAAGGCCTCTTAGTGGAACAAACGGCCAAGAATCAGAGTGGCCATGGCTTTTACTGCTTGCGGAACCAGCAAGAAAGTAGGGTAAAGGTTATGACTGAGTGCTCAGGAATAATGGCTTCTACAGGCATGGCTTGTAAAGGAGGGACAAAGCACTCTTGTGCCAGGCACAGAGGCTCCCCAGGTAGATAATGGCTTAACAAATAACTTGATGTTTGAGAAGCCGGAAACTTTACTGCTGGGAAGGTACATTTCATTTTGAGTCTCATGGCCTCAGCAGACATTTATCTTGTGTCTTAGTCCCGGAATTTCTCAGGGTCTTGCTCAAGCCTCCATTCCACCCATGGGGGGTGGGTAATTCTGGCCCACACACTGTCACTTTATTGCAATGAGACATGTTGGTGGCTTGCCCAAACTCAGTTCTATTCTTTTTTAGCCAGTTAAGGGAATGTTGGCCTCTATGCAGCCAGCTCTGCACATACAGGTGGGCAGGGAAGATGGGGGCTGAACAGAAGGGGGCAAGGGGCTTCCCTCCTCAGGAGGCGTGGCTTGGTGGTGCCCCACATCAGGAAGGGGCTGGATGCAAAGCTTGTGTTCCTCTCTGTGAGGTCAGGACCTGCTTCCTCAGCATCCAGGTGAGACAATACACAGATGCTGCCCAGCAGGGATGCTCATCTGGGCTTCAATACTTGGTGCCTTTATTGGGGTTCCATTGGAACTGTTGAGCTAGGTATGTTGGTGAATGCCTGTAATCCCAGCACTTAAGAGGCTGAGGCAGGAGGGTTACAGGTTTGAGGTCAGTTTAGGCTACATAGCTCAAGGCCAGCCTGAACTACATAGCAAGACCCTATCTCAAAAAACAACAACAAAAAAACAAAAACCAGGAGTGTTTTTGATAATATTTTGGAACAGGAGCCAGCGGCAAAGTAAGTAGGTAACGGAAATGGACCCTTCTTGGGCAGCAGGTTGGGATTCTCTGGCTTCATTCATGTTAATGCCGAGCTGCTGGATGCCGAGCAGGGCTGAAGGGCGGTCAGGAGAGAATAGGGTGATGACTCCATGGTCCCAAGCACTCAAGGGGCAGCAATCAAGGAGCAGGTGCCTGGAGGGCATGGAGTTAGTCACCCCGTGCATACTCTGTATACACAACTGAGTCATTTCTGTTCTGCTCCAAAAATGATTCCAACTTCCACAAAAAGCCTTCAGAGCCTCCATTTTGAGTAGCTCCATCTGCCCATCACGGCTCCTCCCAGGACATGCCCCACACGTGGGCTGTCACTCCTTTCCTTCACTAGCATGTGATATGCATTTACACCTTGAAGTGTGTCATACAGCCACATTATGGGCATGTACAATGTTGCATAACCAGCACCACTATTTGGATCCTGTCTTTCATTGCGTGTGTGTGCACACAGCGTGCATGTCTATGCATGCTGGGGATGGAACCCAGGCCATTTCCAAAGCTTTGCCATCGCAACCTCCTGAGCCTATGAAACAATAACTTCCCACGCCTACTTCCCAAGCCTCTGGTAACCCCTCATCTACTTTCTGTCTCTATGGATTCTCCCCACTAGATATTTTTTGAGCAGAACTACATAATATTTGTAATTGCCTCACTTATTTCACTAAAGTTAGCATACTTTCAAGGTTCATCTGGGCTATAGTGTGTGTCAGGATCACGCTTTTATCCATTTATCTGCTGCGGTTCTTGGGTTGCTAGCACCCTCTGACTGTTGGGTAATGGTGCTGTAAATATTGGCATCTGAGTTCTGTTCAAGTTTGTTTTCAACTCTTTGGTGTGTGCAGGACACCCCCTCCCCACAGAGTTTTCCAACAGCTGCAGCCTCACCATACAGAAGCTGTGTCCTGGAGCCCAGGCAGCCCATGAGTGAGGGGAGTCAGCTACGCAGGATAAGGCTCAGTCTCCAGCCTGCAGGCTATGAAGTAGGCAGAGGGCTGGCCAGGCCACTTCCTCTAAACCTCTCCCAAGCAGCTGTTTGTGGCTGCTTCCTGTGGAAGCACAGATGGGGAAGAAAGAATAAGCACTGCCCTTCCCTGGGCCGAGACACCAGCTGCTGCCCTTTGCTCGGCTCCCAGGTGCAGTACTCCACAACCAGCTGCGCAATGGCATTTATAGCAGCACCCCAAATCTGACGGGGGTGGAGGCACTTTCCTGACGCTCTCACAAGCTGGGTCCAGCCGGCTTTCTCAGGACCTGGTGTGTGAGGGATTCCTGGTGGCACAGGTTCTACTCTGAGTGTAACCTGAGCAGTTGAGGGGAACTCACACCTCCAGTGGAAAAGCTGTGCATGGGCACGTGAATGGGAAATGCTGGTTTTCTTAGAAACTACTCGGGAGATATATCTGAGGGCTTTCAGTACAAGGCCCCTAAATCAGAAGACCCCAGAGTACTTACGGTCATCACCCGCAGGCCCCGCGGAGCACTGGGCAGGAGGGTCCCGCTGCAAGTCTGTCAGCTCCTAGAACACAAGGCGGCAGGTCAGGTGGGTGTGTGGCTGGGGTGCCAGCCTGTGCCCAGGCCCCTTGCCACAGTGAGTTCTAGTGGAAGGCCTCAGGAGGCAGCAGAGACAAAGCCAGTGCCCCGTCTACTCGTGGCTGTTAAGATGTCAGCAAAATAGACATTATGCTTTCCATTTCATCAAACAGGACATCGAAATGTAAAGAGGTGAGGTCACCTATCCACTGTTACACAGCAGGGCCAAAGGTGGATGTGCCTCACCCCCAAGTCTGCTTGCCAACTGGCTCAGGGGGAAGATGCCACTCTCCCATGAGCTTAGGAGAAGAGAGCCCCAAGAGAGCCTCCAGGAGCAGGGCAGGGGCCCACACTGGCTCTGGCAAAGGACTGAATGCCTGAAGCACTTGGCCCAGAGGAAGTGATCAGTTAAAGGCTGGGCTCTGGTACTTCTCTCTCTTCTCTACTGCCCCTTCACCCACCACAGGACGTTTGGCACATCTGAGGGTGCTGACTGAAGTCTCTTCAGGCACGTAACCCCAAGCCTAACACTGCTGTCAGTGCACTGGTGGGGATCAGGAATCGCACCACAATGCAATTCCCTTCATGGGACACTAATTCTGCCCAAAATCCCTAAAAGGAACCCTGGCCTGGCATGAGGCTCAAGGCCCAAGGCCCAAGATTTGAGATAGTGACTCTCAAACATCACTTTGCATGTATGGGAATGCTTCCTAATACTGCACATTCTCCCCTGGTTCCAGACCCTGGTAAACTTTCTGCAGTTTCCAGACAGGTTTCAAAACCAAGGAAGGAGGCACAGATTATGATGCATTCTATGTCAGGAACGCTCTGAAAATGGCGAAGCCAGGACCCAGTAGGTGCACAAAGCTCAGAGCGGGCTGACCATATCCCTCCTTACCTGACCCAAGCCTAGCAGTCTCATCCACAAAGGCCCTCTGGTCCCACCACTCATGGGCATGTGTGTAGCATGTTAATCACTCACACAAGCCCCAGTCTCTGGCCACATATTCTACTTCCCTCTAAATTTACTGTTTTGAGACAGGGTCTTGCTATGTACTCCAGGCTGGCCTTAAACGCATCACATAACCTAGGGTGGCCTTGAACTAGCAGCATTCCCAGGCGTTTTAAATTTTTTTCATTTTGACAGAATCTTGGTATGTTGACCAGGCTAGTCTCAAATTTGTGATCCTCCTCCCTCAGCTTCCTGAGCAGCTGGGATCACAGGGTCCCACCACTACACTCAGCTGCCTCGGAGCTAACTTCTAAACATCTACCTTCCAGTATACAAGGGTCAGCTCTCAGCTAGTGCCTCATAGATCTGAGCATTTCCTCAGGTATAAAGTGGGCTGTGCTTAGTAAGCAGCGCTAGTAGTTGTCACAGAAGAGAACCTGGGGAACAACAGAGGTTGTGCAAGGGAACCAGAGGACACAATTGAAGTGTAAGAGCTTCAGAACCTTCCTGCTTACACTCTGTGCCTGCCCCTCAGTGCCTCCCCGTCACTCTGCAGAGGAGTGTTTACATCCGGGCGATACTGCTTGAGCTTAGTGGGACTGTCAAGGCAAATCCTGCAGAGACCAGATGAATCCTGAGGGGCAGGAAAGGCCAGCAGTGCAGGCCAGCTCCTCTCCAGCTCGCAAGGGTTTTGCCACACTTCCATGCTTCGGCACGCAATATACCGAGAATCCATGTTGTTCTTTTAGGGGCCTGATGAACAGTTCCTAGGACTTACTGATTCCTGAAAGATCAGAGGTGCATCCCTATTGATTCCTGAAAGGCTCCACCCAGCACCCAGGAGTTTAGAATATGTCTTAGTTGCTTCCTGTTGCTGGGATACAATACCTGACAACACAACTTAAAGGATGACAGGCTTACTTTGGCTCCTATTTTAGAAGTTTCAGTCTTTGCATGGGTGGCTGGCTCCAAGCAGAAGTGGCATAGCGGGAGAGTCCGGCAAAGGAAAGCTGCTCACCCTGTGACAGCAAGGAAGCAGGGAACATAGGGGCGGAGAGCGAGTGAACCCTCCTGGGACCGTCCCCACACCTCTTCTGGCCAGGTCCCGCCTCCTGACAGCTCATTTAGCAATAAACTCAACCTTAGGCAAATCCACCGATGGGCATAGCACCCCGGTGATCCAGTCAGCTCCCCAGAGCGCCACCTATGAGCGCAGGAGGCTTTGGCAGAACATCTAGATACAAACCATGACAGAATGCTACCTGGCATTGTGAATAATGGCGCGTCACAACTCACATGCCATACTGTCGTGCCTAACAGTCCTGAAGAATCAGGTCAGAGTCCCAGCTCCAGCACTGGAAAACCACTTTCACTACCTGTCACTAGCTATAAAGCTATAATTACAGCTGCCTGCCAATTTGCCAGCACTACTATGTGGCATTCCAATACTTGTAATGCGCAAAAGAGCAGCCGGTAAAGATCAAGGACGACAGTGTACACAGTCTACAACCAGGAGCATTTAAAAAGAGGAGGAAGATACATATATAGGTATGTACATATGCGTAAACCGGACAGCTGGAGCTGGGGACAACAATGCGGGAGACTTCTCCCTGCATACTCTTTTTGTACCTTCTAACTTATGAACACTGGGGACTTATTACCTAAATATGATTTTTATGAATTATAAATAACAGTGCAGGTGAAGGCTGTATAATAATCACTGCTATAAATAACAAGAGGTGATAAAAGTAGAGTCCCCCCAGGAGGGAAGAAGGTTAAAAGATCAAGTATTACTGGGGAAAAGGTCAGCAGTGATGGCACATACTCAATTCTTTTACTGTTTTATCAAATCCAAGACATCATCCACTGTAAGACACAATTTTATGTACAACTAGGAAAGAAAACATGTTGGCAACTACACTAACATCAATGCTTTCTTTAAACTTAAATTTTATTTTAAATTTGTCCTCATTGAAAGAACACTTTTAGGCTCATTTGGACATATTTGGTTTTGGGTTTTTTGTTTTAAATCAAGAATCACTCATATGCTGGGCGCGGTGGCACCCGCCTATAATTAAAGCACTTGGGAGGCTGAGACAGGAGGATCATTGAGAGTTTGACACCAACCTGGGCTAAAAAGTGACCTCAAAGCCGGGCGTGGTGGTGCATGCCTGTAATCCCAGCACTCAGGGGGCTGAGGCAGGAGGATCTTTGGGAGTTCAAGACCAGCCTGGGCTATAAAGTGAGCTCTAGGCCAGCCTGAACTGCATAGTGAGACCCTGTCTCAAAAAGACAAAAACAAACAAACAAATGACAAAAAAAAAAACAAGAATCACTCATACATACCAAAAAAGAAAAGAGCAAAAATATATGAAATAAATTAACAGATTTGTTCAGGTAGTCCTAGAACTTCTTCACGTTTGGAGCTGTGGACTGTCACCGACCTCCACACAAAACAACTACCTGCCTTCCAGGGACGATGACGCAGCCCTTCTTAGCTCTCCACTGCTGTTCCTGGAGTTTGACAGATGGTAACCCATCCGAGAAGACCCAGGATGCACACGCTTGGCAAGGATCCTCACAGGGAGAAGGGCCCAGCCACACCAATTGTAGGGTGGTGGTACCTTCTCTCTGGGGTTGTGAAGCACTTGGCTGCGTGGCATGGGAAAAGGAAACTATTGTCTTTCCTCCAACAAATATTTGTTCCAGTCGTAAAACGTATTCTCTTTGTTACTGTGCCCATTTATTCATTCCATTTCTTCTTTTCTTTTCCTTCCCTCTCTTCTTCTTCTTCATCTTTTTTTTTTGTGGTGCTAAAGACTGACATCAGGGCCTTTGCACTGAGCTACATCCCCAGCCCCTTTTTCATTTTGATACAGAATCTCACTAATTCACTAAATTGCCTGGGCTGAGCTTGTCTACCCTCCTGCTTCAGGCTCCCAGAGTACTAGAATTATAGGCATGCAGAGACAGGGTCTTCTTATATTTGCTCTTGATTGCCCTGTCTCAGCCTCTTGAGTGGCTGAGATTGCAGATGTGCACCACTGCCCCAGCTAAAGATATTTTTAAAGCAGGTAAACTCAATGCATATGTTAGTATCAACAACACACTTACTGGGTCTGGGGATATAGCTCAGTGGAATAAGCGCCTGCCTAGCAAGCGCAGGGTCCTGAGTTCAATCCCCAGTACAGCCACAAAAAAAAAAAAAAAAAAAAAACCACACACTTACTTCCACTGAATTGTCATGACCCAGTGGACACATATGGGGACAATTTATGTTATGGTTTAGATTCAGATGTCCCCCCAAAGCCTCATGCACTCAAAGGCAGCTGGACAACCACAGACTAAAAATGTGAACCAAAATAAACTGTTACTCCTTTAAATTGTGGGTGTTGGGTACTGTGCCTTAGCGATGAAAACAGTGACTAAGACAGATTTTGGTCCTGGAAGCGGGTCTGTTGTTGTGCCTATCCAACCATTTTGGTTCGAAAGTCTTTGGAACTGGTTCATGGGAGGAGTCTGTAAAGGTTTGGAGATGCTGGCTGGAGAAGGCCTATAATGCTGTAAACTGAGGTTGAGGGGGTTTGTGGTCAGAGCTCAGAAGAGCAGAATGCTGGTAACAAAGCAGATAGCGAAGGCCAGGCAGGAACAAGGACCCCAGTGGCAGGTGAGCTCTAGGACATGTTACACTCCGGCAGAGAATTTATCCACATTTTACCCATGTCCTGAGACGTTGTCGGAGATTCAAGTTAAGGGCAGTGCATTAATTTATCCAGCAGAGGAGATTTCAAGGGAGCCCAAAATTGAGGCTGTGGCATAGGCACCGTTGTGAGCTTCCAGTCAGCTCTCTTCCAGCCAGCTCTACACTGAGTAATAAGAGCAATGGCACACCTGAGTGATTGTGAAACTTTTAAGTTTCACCAAAAAAGAAGCTCCTCTACAATTAGATCCTATAAATTTGGAGCAGAGGATAGCTTGTCTGCTAAAACATTAGTATTGAGCTGAGCACGGCAGTACACACCTGTAATCCCAGCACTCAGGAGGCTGGAGGAAGAGGTGCACTGTTTGAGGACAGCCTAAACTACACAGTGAGTGGTATTAAAAAGAGCTGGGCGTGGTGACACATGCCTATAATCCCAGCACTCGGGAGGTTGAGGCAGAAGGATCATTCCAAGTTCAAAACCCCGCCTGTGCTACAAAGTGAGCTCAAGGCCAGCCTGAACTGCATTGCGAGACCCTGTCTCAAAAAGAAAAAAAAAAAAAAAAAACTTCAAGATAACTGTAATATCGTAGCGCAGGGAGGTCGGGAATGATTCAACGCCTCGTTGAGGTCCCATTGCAAGGGATCGATCCTGTATTCTCTAAGCCTACAGCCTAGGTTTATCTGTCACCTTGCCCTTGTGTTTTACCCACTCCAAGTAATGAGTACATAAACTGCTAGGCACGGACTTGTGCAATGTTAAAAATTACGACTACGAGTACCATTTCACAATACGGAAAGTGCTCCTACTCAATGCTCTGTGAAAACGTGGTCCAAAATACATCACTAATACTTTTTTAAAGTACAAGAAAAAGCCTGGAAGTAAATAAGCTAAAAGATGAACAAACGAGCAGTTTTTCAACTGTGCAGTTTCCAAATTATACTTTCACGAACTGAACTCCTACCAGGCAACCCCGTTACCCATAGGGTAAAAACCTGTTACTCTAACGCCCCCGACTGCCTCCCGCAAGCATCCCGGAAAAGCATCCGGCCCTTTTCTCCCCGGGCGGAACTCACGTGACCTTGACGCGCGACTCCGCCCACGTAAGTAGGGCCCGCCCCGCGCACAAGCCGCTCCCTTAAAAGGTTGCGCCCGAGGCGATTCCACCTGCCTCTCTGGCAGGTGTTGATCCGCTGGGTCATGCCTTAGCTGCAGGTCACTTGAACTTGACGGTGCTTGTCCGCGTCGTGACCTTTGAGACACCCAAGGAATCGTAGAGTAGAACGGCCCCTTACCTTCTGGATCCGCTTCAGCGCCATCGTCCTCGCTTCTCCGGACCTCGCGGCCCGGCGGGGCTGCCCGCGGCGGCCCGCTGCCGGCTCGGCCGCCGCGCTGCACGCCGGGAGCTACCGTCTGCGCGTGCGCGCCGCGGGGCACTGTGGGGCGGTCGCGCCGGCTCCACCGCCCCGGCCTGAGGTCAGCCAGGGCCGCGCAGTGACGGGCCGGGCACTTGCAGGCCGTCACCCGCTATGCACCCAGTCCCCGTGCGGGCTCTTCCCCAGGCTGTCACGTAACTCCTGAGGGTAGTGGTTCTCAGCCCTGTGAGTATGCGTACGCTTTTATATGTGCATTATTGTCGGAGGGTCGCAGCTTTTCTAAGCAGATGTACGTAGTAAGCGCAGAGCCCCGTGCAGGGACGGGAGAACGGCGTCTTCGGAACTACGGCCTGAAACTGCAGACCCAGTTAATTCTCCACCTCTTTTTCCCACGACCTGGGCGGTGTCTGGCTCAGTTTTTGAACTGTGGTTATGAATCAATTAGTATGTCACAACATCAGTTTAACGGATTGCAACTAACATTTTGTAAAACAGAATAGGATACAGTATCAGTGTATTTCACAAAGTGATGGCAAGTGTGAAAGTTCTGTTGATATGACTTGGTTTAGGAGCATAAAAGGGGATGCTGCTGCAATTCCTGTAGGATCAAAGGTGTAATCCGAGATTGTCGCTGGCCCATCAGGACACAGGTCACCTCTGTGTGTCAGGACATAAAAGTCCCTGGCTTCCATTCATGCCCAGTCTGCCCTGCATACAACTTTGTGAACTATGCTTTAAAAATGTGGGTCTCACCAGCCGCATGCTTTCCCCAAAACTATTCAAGGAAGCCCTGTGACCTCTGAAGACACATCCGGGGTCGTCCAGGGCCCTTCAGGATCTAGTATCCTGCTGCTTTGCCTCCTCTGTAACCTCCAGGCTACCAGATTCTAAAGATTTCCAACAGTTGCCCCTTTTATATTCCTTTGCTCTTGGCTGCCTGCTCTCCACCTTGCCCCCCGCCCAGAACCTTCCAAAGCCAGCTGGATGAAAGCACCTTCCCTTGGTTGGCACATCTCCAGCACAAATTCCCAGCCAGGCGAAATGGCACATGCTTGTAATCCCAACTACTTAGGGGACTGAGGCAAGAGAATCCCCAGCGTGCGCAACATAGTGAGACCCTGGCTTAAAAAAACAAAAATAGTAACAGAAATTCCTGTTAGTCCACGGGCATCCCTCCCTATTTTTTTTTTTTTTTTTTTTTTTTTGTAGCGGAAATCAACTCAGGACCTTGCACTTGCCAGGTAGGCACTTGTGCCGTTGAGCTGTATCCCCAGCCCCCCACATTGTTTAGTGGCTCTCTTATGGAACAAGTGATGAAAAAAGTTTTTAAAAGTGTTTGTATATTTCTGTAGGAATATAAAACTCAGCTAGTCGTGATGGTGCATGCCTGTAACCCTAGGTACTTGGGAAGTTGAGGTGGGAAGACAGCTCCAGACTGTCTCAAGAAATAGAATGTGGAAAAGCTGAAACCTTTGCACATTCTGGTGGGAAGGTAAAATGAAGTCATCTTTGGAAAATGGTTTGGTAGTTCCTCAAAAAGCTAAACATGAAGTTACTGTATGACTCAGCAGTCGCATTCTTAAGTATAAAGAGATTAAAATACATCCACACAGAAAGTTGGCCACAAATATTCACAGCAGCATTATGCATAGTAGTCAGAAGGTCACAACAACCCAGATGTTCAACGGTGAACAAAAAGTGATATACCACACAGTGGAGTACTTTTCAGAATAAAGTTCTGGTATGTGCTACAACATGGGTGTATTAGATTTCTGGGGTTGCTATAAAAAGTACCACAAACTGGGTGGTTTAAACAGAAATTTACTGTTGCACACCTCTGGAGACCGTAAGTTCAAAATAAAGATATTGGCAGAATCAGTTGGTTCCTCCTGAGAGTTGTGAAGAATCTTTTACTTGTCTCTCTCCTATCTCCTTATAGCCCTAGGCATTTTTTAGTCTGTAAATGGTGTCATCCTGTGTGTTTGTTTGTTTGTTTGTTTGTTTGGTCTTTTTGAGACAGGGTCTCATTATGGAGTTCGGGCTGGCCTCGAGCTCACTTTGCACCCCAGGCTGGCCTTGAACTTGCAACAATCCTCCTGCCTCAGCCTCCCAAGTCTGGGATTACAGGTGTGTGCCACCACATCCGGCTTGTGTTTTCATAACACAAGCAAGTCTTTCCTCTATGCAAGTCCGTCTCCATGTCTAAATTTCCCCTTTGTTAAAGATACAGTTGGAACTGGATGTAGCTTGGTGGCAGAGCCCTTCCTTGCTTAGCATGTGTGAGCCCCTGGGTTTAGTCTCTAGCTCTGCTAAATAAATAAGTAAAACAAAAATCTCTCTAAAATCTCTATGCTGTGGCCAGTAACAAAGACAAAATATGTATTCCTTACTACACCAAAATAGGTGAAAGAAACCAGTCAGCAAAGGCCAGATGTTGCATGATTCCATTTATATGAAATGTCTAGGCAGCTGTACTGAGATAAAAGGTAGAGTAACGGTTGCTGTGTCTGATGGAGGGAAGGAATTCCCGATGAGCAGATTATGTGTCTGTAAAGCTGTTTAAAACACAGCAATAACACACAGAGCTTTTTTGTTCCCTTCAATCCAGCTTTCTCCACTGGCTACCGTTTCACACCGCACATTAGTCTCGTGAAGAAAATGAGCATCTGTGTGATATTATTACCTAATTCACAGGCATTATTTGGATGTTTTTAGTTACTCAACTAATTTCTTTTTCTGATCCAGAATCACTTTTAGCATCTTACTTTGCATTTCTCTTGCCAGCTTAGCCTTTGCAAGCTCAGTTACACATTTCTGTTTTTATACTTCTGATCATAATCCAGCATCGGAGGTCTTTTTTTTGTTGTTTTGAGATAGGGTCTTGCTGTGTAGTTCAGGCTGGCTTTGAACTCACTATGAAGTTTTTTGTTTTTTTTTTGCGGTACTGGGGATCGAACTCAGGACCCTGCGCTTGCTAGGCAAGTGCTTATTCCACTGAGCTATATCCCCTGAACTCACTATGTACCTCACACTGGTCTCAAACTCAAAGTGGTCCTCCTGCCTCTGCCTCCAGAGTGCTGGGATTACAGGTGTGTGCTATCATACCTGGCCCACACAGGTCTAATTTCCCCCTTCCTTCTCTGCGTATCTGTGTGGTCACTCTTTGTTCAACATTAAAAATTCTTTTGTTTTACCCTCAGCTTTTTGTTTTCTATTTCATTTATTTATTTCTGGTTTTTTGAGGTTGGCTCTCACGGCGCAGCTCAGGCTAGCCTTGAACTCAGGACCATCATCCTACCTCAGCATCCCAAGTCTGGGATCACAGTGGTGCACCCAGTGCCCTGGGGGTAAACCTGAAGAGACATGATTGCTGGATTGCATTGCATGAACGTCTCCGTCCCTTTTCTCCTCTCTGGTGAGGCTGATATAGGGGAAAACTGTAACTCCCAATCTGCTAGATGTCAGAGACACTGAGTTCATTTTCCCTATAGCTGAGAAATGAATTCTAAGGAAAAACAGGTAAAGAATAGGAAAATCTACTGGGGAATAGGAATAGCCCCTGAGAGACAGGACAGGCCACAAATGGGTCGCCCTCAAAGGTAAAAACTCTAGCTCTCATTATTAACAATGTATTTGTCTGCTCAATCTAGTATCGGGTCTCCAGATTCATGGGTTCCACATCCATAAATTTGACAAACCACAGTATGAAAATATTGGAGAAAAAAACTGTATCTCTGCTGAAAATATATAGATTTTTTTTGCCATTATTTCCAGATAGTACAGTGTGATATAGCATTCACATCACATTAGATATTCTGATTTAGGGAGGATTTGAAGTGTACACACATAGCTGTACACAGGTTACATGCGAATTTGCCATCTTACAGAAGAGACTTGAGCATCCACATATATCACAATTCCCATGGACCCTGAGGGGTGAGTAACACTGTCTGTATATAGTAAGAAGTTTTATAGTTGCTAATTGTATATCTTTGTGAAAAGCAAATTATTAAGTGGAATATAATATTACATATAGTATTTTGTCTTAAGCCTTACAGTATGTAGACACCATTTCTATTGGGTCAGGACTCTACCCTATGACCTCATTTAACCTGAATTACTCCTTAGAAATCCTATCTCTAGATACAACCACATTAGGAGTTATGGCTTCAACACGTAAAGGGAACATAAACATTCACTTCATAATAATAGTAAGGGACTAAATTTTGTCTCCTTATAAGATCAGGAATAAGGGCAGTTTGCTCTCACTACTATTCAACATTCAACATTGAATTGCATGTTGTGGCCAATGCTGTAAGGAAAAGAAATAAAAGACAGATTGGAGAGAAGTGAAGTTGTTTATTATTTGTGTATGGCATGATTGTCTGTATAGAAATCTGAAACTGCAAAAAATCTAGTAGCCAGTTAGCAGAGTTATAGATGTAAGATTAATACACAGCATCAATTGTATTACTTCCGTGTACCAGCAACAACTAGGATTTACATGGCTAGGGCTGTAGCCCGATGTTTGCCTAACATGCATGAGGTTCTGGGTTCTATCCCTAGCACCACAAAAGAAAAAAGTTACGGTGGTTAATCACGTCAACTTGATTGGTCTGAGGGACGTCTAGGAGACTGGTAAAGCGTACTTTGTGTGCTTTGGGTGGGACAGGTGTGACAGGACCTTGAGGACTATGTCTGGTCCCTGGCTCCTTTCCCTCTGGCTGTTCCCTGTCCCTCTGTTCCCTGTCACTGTGATGAGCAGCCTTCTCCTACCAGGTCCTTTTGTCAGGTGTTTCTGTGTGGGACCAGCCTGCCGTGAATGAACCCTTATAAACGGGAGCCAAAGTATACCTTTTGTCCTTTGAGTTGTGTTTGTCAGGTATTTTGTCCTAACAATGGAAAAGCCAGTACAAGGATCATTACTAAATTAAAACAATAAAACTTTGAGGGAAGAGAAAACACAACAACCTGGGCTTCATCAAAATATTAAAAAATGTGGAGAGAAGTTGGGCTGGCGGAGGGACCTTGGAAACTGAGAGTGACATGGCATGAGTACTCTAATGAGTTTTCATTTCATTTTGTTTGGGTGCTGGAGAGCCAGTAATAGGGGAACACAGTTGAGAGTGAGGGTGGGGGGAGCCTGAGAAAAGCTTACTCTTTCCAGCTGAAGGACCCAAAAAAGGAATAACATATAGCCAGGCATGGCGGCGCACTCCTGTAATCCCAGCACTCGGGAAGTTGGAACTGGCAGAGGATCACTGCAAGTTCGAGACCAGCCTGGGCTACAAAGTGAGCTCAAGGGCAGCCTGAACTGCATAGTGAGACCCTGTCTCAAAAAGGCCAAAAAAAAAAAAACCAAAAAAAAAAACCCTAGTGTTACTGTAAACTCAGAAACGTTACTCAGGTTCACACCATGGAGCAAAATGGGCCCCATCCTCATCAGGAAAGTTTTAGTGGAAATCCTAGACTTTCACAGCAGCAATGTTATACAGAGATGGGGTAGTGTCAGAGAAGCCAACAGCTGAGATTGTCACTCCCACCCAGTGGTAACAATGCCATCCCTCTCATGATCCATGCAAGCCACCTGGGAGCAGTTACAAGGTGTTCACCCTTCTCCTAGGCTGGGTGATGGACTTTTCTCTCATTTGACAGTAATGTGCCGGGGCCTTTCTTCCTCTGGTATGTCACAGAAGGCCTACAAAATGAAAGATGTGAATAATATCCAGAATCTCCTAACCTAATACGCAAAATGTCCATGAGACATTGAAAACCATTCATTCTAAGGATCTCTCTCTCTCTCAGTAATAGACCTCAAATGAGAAATGACACAGAGGTTAGAATTATTTGACAAAGATTTTAAAGGAAGTGTCATAAAAGTACTTCAAAGAACCATTGCAGACATACTTGGAAGAAGAAATGAGAAATTTAAAAATCTCAGCCAAGAAGTACAACACATGAAGAAGGGCTGGATGGAGGTCAGGAATGGTGGCTCCTGCCTGTGATCCCAGCACTCTCGGAGGCTGAGGCAGAAGGACTGCAAATTCAAGCAGAGCCTGGGCAACTTAATGAGACCTTGTCTCAAGCAAAACAAAGACAGCTCAGTGTGGAGGCCCTGGGTCAATCCCCAGCAGTGGAAAAGCAGCAGCAGAGCTGGATGGAAAAAACTCCATGTGGGATATAGACAAAACCCTGAAAATTAAAGTTAAAAAAAAGTCTTAGGGCCAGGGATAGAGCTCAGTGGCACAAATGCCTGCCTGGCAGGTACAAGGTCCTGAGTTCGATTCCTGGTACCCCCCCCAAAAATCTTAAAAATAACAAAAAAGAACTAACACTTATAAGAGAAAGTTCACTCAAATTATGGTAGATAGAAACCATAAAGACCAAGATAAGTGGAATAATGGTTTTTAAAAGCTGAAAGCAATAAAATATGTTAATTTCTATCCAGGAAGAATATTCTTTGGGAAAGAAAGTAGAGCTGGGCATGGTGGGGCACGTCTGTAATCCCAGCACTTAGAAGACTGAGGCAGGAAGGTCACCATGAATGCAAGGCCAGCCTGGGCTACATAGCAAAACCCTGTCTTTTTTTTTTTCTTTTTTTAAATTTTATTTTAAAAGTAAAAGCACAAAAACATATTAACAAACAGACACAAAGTAGCATAAGAAATAGTACAATCAAAACTGATTTACAGACAATGTGACATGGACTCAACAATGGTTGTTGCTTTACCTATTGATATCTTCGAAGTGTATATTCATGAACACAAATACACACATGCGAAATTGGTCAAACAATCATCTCAACAACAGGAAAAAAAAAGGAAAAAAGAAAAAAAAACGGAAAGCATTAACAAAGAGGCACAAAGTAGTACAATAACAGCATGATCAGAATTGAATTATAGACAGAGCATCAGAAAACCAACAGTAGTTGCTGCTTTGCAAATTGATATCTTCAAAATGTGTGCTCAGGATAACACATACAGACATACAAGATTGATCGAATAACCCGTCATCAACTATTCCTTAGCATTAAGTGATATAATACAATAGTAGAACCATGTTAGCCCTCCTGCACATATGTATCTACATGTATACATACATACATTTTTGCCTCTTTCTTTTCTCCTTTCCCTTGTCCCATCTGTTCCTTGCTTTTGAACAGATTTCCTTCATGTCTCTTAGTTTATATTCCCACCCTCAGGTTCTTACACCAGTGATACGATACGTTGCCTGCACATGTACCGCTGATTTATTTCACTTATGAGTATGGACTCCAGTTTTGACCACTTGCCTAGAAAGGCCCCAAATCTGTCCCTCTTTATAGCTGAATAATATTCCGTTATATAAAAATGCCACAATTTTTTAATCCAGTCTTCTGTGGATGGGCACTTGGGCTGCTTCCACATTTTAGCTATTACAAATTGTGCTGTTATAAACATGGGTGCACATATATCAGAGTGATATGATGTTTTCAGATCTTCTGGGAAAATACCCAGAAGGGGAATAGCTGGTTTGAATGGAACCTCTAGAGCTAGTTTGCGGAGAAATCTCCAAACTGCTCTCCAAAGTGGTTGCACCAGTCTGCATTCCCACCAGCAGTGTAATAGAGTCCCTATTTCTCCACAGCCTCGCCAGCATTTGTTATTGGATGATTTTTTCATACTGGCCAGTCTTACTGGGGTGAGATGAAATCTCGATGTTGTTTTTATTTGCATTTCTCGAATGACTAAGGATGTGGAACATTTTCTCATATATTTATTTGCCA
>PVLD010026016.1:0-22827 GCA_004027595.1 Dinomys branickii | reverse complement strand
AACCAAGATTGATGTATCCTGCCAAACTATCCTTCAAGTTTAATGGAGAAATAAAATATTTCCAAGACAAAGAGCAATGGAAAAACTTCATGAGTGCCAAACCATCCTTACAAAAGTACTAAAAGACATGCTAGACACAGAAGAAAATGAATGCAATTTCAAGAAAAATAATAGAAAAGAACCCTTAAGAAGAGCAAGCAAGTAAACAGGTACAAACGTAACAAACCAACAGCAAGTAAATAACATGAAAATGATAAGCCAACACATATCAGTTATAACCATAAATGTAAATGGCCTCAATTCACCAGTCAAAAGAAACAGACTAGCAGAGTGGATTAAGAAACAAAGTCCAGTGATATGATGTATACTGGAAACATATTTTATTCAAAAGGAAATCCACAGACTGAAAGTCAAAGGGTGGAAAACAATCCTCCATGCAACAGGAACCCAGAAAAAAGCAGGTATAGCAATTATGTTTGCAGACAATATAAAATTCAAACCAAAAGCAACTGGAAGAGACAAATAATGTCACTACATACTTGTTAGGGGAAAACTGCAAGAGGATGAGAAGACAATCTTAAACATGTATGCACCAATTATCAGAGTGCCAAACTACATGAGACAAATCTTAACAGACATGAAAACCCATATAATTAATACCACTATTGTAATAGGGGACCTAAACACCCCTTTGACACAAAGAGATAGGTCAACTGGACAAAAATCAGCAAAGAAATAACAGATTTGAACCAAAGCTGTGAACAAATGGACTTAGTAGATGTATACAGCATGTTGCACCCCAAAACATCGGAATACACATTTTTCTCACCTGCACATGTGACTTTCTCTGAAATAGACCACATTATAGTCCTTAGAGTCTATCTTCCTAAATGCAAAAGAATTGAAATACTCCCATGCATATTATCTGACCACAGTGCAATGTAATTGGAAATTAGTGACAAAAGGAACTCCAAAAACTCCATAAAAACTTGGAAATTAAACAACAACTAGGTGAACAACCAATTGGTCACAGAAGAAATTAAAAAAGAAATTTAAAAATACCAAGAAACAAATGAAAATGTAGATACAACTTAGAATCTGTGAGACATAATGAAAGCAGTCCTCAGAGAGAAATTTGTAGCAGTGAACTCGTACATAAGGAAAGCAGAGGGGCTGGGGATATAGCTCAGTGGAACAAGCGCCTGCCTAGCAGGTGCAGGGTCCTGAGTTCAATCCCCAGTACCGCCAAAAAAAAAAAAAAAGAACATAAGGAAAGCAGAAAGAGAACAAATAAATACCCTAATGCTGCACTTCAACCTTTTAGAAAAAGAACAAGTCAAGCCAAAAGCCCAGAGAAGGGAGGAGATTATAAAGATTAGGACAGAAATTAATGTAATTGAAACAAACAAAACCCCACAAAATAAATGGATCAAAGAGATGGTTCTTTGAAATAGTAAATAAAATTGATAAACCCCTAGCCAACCTTATCAAAAAAAGGAAAGAAATCAAATTCATACAGTAAGGAATAAAAAGGATGAAATTGCTACAGATTCTACAGAAATTCAGAATATCATTAATTCGCACTTCAAAAATCTTTACTCCTGTAGGATAGAAAACTCACAAGAAATGGACAGATTCATAGATATGTCCAAATTACCAAGGTTGAGTCAAGAAGATATAAAGATCCTGAACAACTCAATATCAATTAATGATATTGAAAATGTAATTAAAAACTTACTGATAAAGAAAAGCCCAGGGCCTGATGGATTCACAGCAGAATTTTACAAGAAATTCAGAGAAGATTTAACACCAAGTCTCTTCAAATTCTTCAATGAAGTTGAAAAGGAAGCACTTCCCCCTAACTCATTTCTGGAGGCAAGTATTATACTGATACCAAAACCTGAGAAAGACCCAAACAAGAAAGAGAACTACAGACCAGTCTCCCTAATGAATATAGATGCAAAGATGCTCAATAAAACACTAGCAAATAGAATGCAGCAAATCATACAGAAAATCGTACACAACAATCAAGTCAGATTCATTCCAGGAATGCAGGGATGGTTCAATATTCGCAGATCAAGTAATGTTATACACCATATCAATAGAGCCAAATACAAAAACCATACGATCATCTCAATAGCTGCAGAAAAAACATTTGACAAAGTCCAACATTCATTCATGATAAAAAAAAAAACTCTACGGAAAATAGGAATAGATGAACTTTACTTCAGCCCGATCAAAGCCATCTATGACAAACCAACAGAAAACATCATATTAAATGGACAAAAACTGAAAGTTTTACTTTAAAATCAGAAATAAGACAAGGGTGCCCACTGTCACCACTCCTGTTCAACACAGTTCTGGAAACATTAGTCAGAGTAATTTGACAAGAGAGAGAAATAAAAGGAATAAGGATAGGAAAGGAAGAAGTAAAACTATAACTATTTGCAGATGATATGATACTTTACATGGAAGACCCCAAAAACTCCACAAGAAGATCCCTTGAATTAATTGACAAATTCAGCAGAGTAGCTGGATATAAAGTCAGCACCCAAAAATCAATAGCATTCCTATACACAAACAACAAACAGACTGAGAGAGAAATTAAGGAAACCATCCCTTTCACAATAGCATCCAAAAAATAGAAATATTTAGGAATCAGTCTAACAAAAGAAGTAAAAGATCTATTCAATGTATTCTGAAGAAAGAGATCAAAGAGGATCTCAATAAATGGAAAAATATTCCTTGCTCATGGATAGGAACAACAAGCATTGTAAATATGGCCATACTACCAAAATTGTTGTACAGATTCAATGCAATTCCAATTAAGCTACTGTTAGCATACCTTACAGATCTAGAGAAAACAGTCTTTAAATTCCTCTGGAACCAGAAGAAACCTAGAGTAAGAAAAGCATTCCAGGGCAACAAAGACAAGTCTGGAGGAATCACAATCCCTGACCTGAAATTATCCTACAAAGCTACTGTAATAAAGTCAACCTGGTACTGGCTAATAAACAGACCTGTGGATCAGTGGAACAGATTGGAAGATGCAGCCACAACCACAAACACACTCAGCCACCTAATCTTTGATAAAGTGGCCAAACCAAACTCACTGCAAGAACTATAGCCTCTTTAATAAATGGTACTGAAAAAATTGATTTGCCACTTGCAAAAGACTGAAAATTGACCCAAGTCTATCACCATGCACCAAACTCAAGTCAAAATGGATTGCAGATCTCAATATTAAAACAGAAACACTAACTTTATTGGAAGACAAGGTAGGTAAAAACCTTGACGGCATAGGGGTAGGCAGAGTGTTCATGAACAAAAATCAAACCACAAGGGAGACACTTCAAGGAATCAACAACTGGGATCTCATGCTACTGAAACGTTTCTGTACATCTAATAAATCACCAGCAGAGTAAAAATAAAACCCACAAATTGGGAAAAATTTTAGCTGACTGTCCCTTGGAGAAAAGTCTTCTATCTAGAAAATATAAAGAATTAAAAAACATCAGTCCCTCCAAATTCAAAGACACAATCCAAAAAATGGGCAGTTGAGATGGACACACATTTCACAGATAAAGAAATACAAATAACAAATAAATATATGAAAAAATGTTCAACATCATTAGTCATTCAAGAAATGCAAATTAAAACAACTTTGAGATTTCACCTCACCCCTGTAAGAATGGCTAGCATTAAGAAATCAATAATAACAAATGCTGGTGAGGCTATGGAAAATTAGGAACCCTTCTCCACTGCTGGTGCAAATACAGACTGGTGAAACCACTGTGGAAATATGTTTGGAGATTCCTCAGCAAACTAAGTCTAGAGGTCTCATTCAACCCAGATATTTCCCTTCTGGGTATTTTCCCAGAAGATCTGAAAACATCGTATCACAGCAATATATGTGCACCCATGTTCATAGTGGCACAATTTGTAATTGCTCAATTGTGGAAGCAACCCAAATGTCCATGCAGAGAGGATTGGATAAAAAAATTATACTTTTATATGATGGAACGTTACTCAGCTATAAAGAAAGATAAACTCAATGCTTTTATGGGTAAATGGTCACAAGTACAGACTACACTCAAAGTGAAATAAATCAGACATGCATGTGTAAGCAACATATTGTCTCACTAGTGTAAGAACCTGAAATAGTGAATAAAAACTTGGAGGTCTGATAGACATTATGAAATGAAAGGAAAATCCTCAAAAGTAATGGACAACTGGGGTATGGGAAAGAAGGGGAAATTACATATGTGTGTATATAAAGGCTAGCTAACAGTTGTACTAGTGTCTTCTATTGCTTTCCTGAAAGGACCAGTTAATGATTATGTGTTTGATCACTGTTGCATGTCTGTATTTGTTTTCCTGAGAAACCACTTTGAAGATATCAATACATAATACAACAATCATTGTTAATTTCCTACCACTTTGTTTGTAACTCTGTACTGTTTGTATTGTTCTTATGCTATTTTATAAAGGGATGTCTGTTTGTTAATAAGTTTTCTCTTTTATTTTTAAAATAAATTAAAAAATGAATCATATTAATGAGCTTCTTATCACTCTAAGAAAATATCTGTTGTAAGCACCTTACAAAGATAAAAGGTTCATTTTGATTCACTGTTTTGGTGATGCCAGTTCATGATCAAAGGATCCCACTGCCTTGGGGCTCTGATGATGTAGCATAGCATAGCAGAAGTTTTCGGCAGAGCAAAATCTCTCACCTAATCAGCCAGGAAACAAAACCGCAGAAGACTAGAAAGATACAGAGGTAACTTACACTCCCTTTTTGTTTGTGTCCATTTTCCCTTGTAGTTTTGTTAATTTTGTTTCATATATTTTCTTTTTAATTATTATGTCTTTGAGATACAAAATAATTGCATTCTTTTTGGGGAATTTATATATATAAATATTTTACATTTGATCATTTTAATGAAAATCAAAACATCATTTAGATTCTATCTTTCTCAAATAAGCATGACTGAAAAACAACAAATGCTGGTGAAGTTGTAGGGGGAAAGTTTCCAAACACTTCTGTGTTGATAGGAGTATAAATTAGTATAACTACTATGGAAATCAGTCTGGAGCATCCTCAAAACACCAAAATGGAAATTCGATTTGACCCACCTACACCTGCCTTTCCAAGATAACTTCCATAAAGAGTTAATTACATCAGTTTTTGAGGGCACCAATAACAAATTACCTAAGAACTTCCCATTCAGATCCATTTCTTAAAGTTTCGATCACCTTCTAATGGCATCATCTCGGAGACCTGGCCTTTAGTAGACATTTGGGGGACATTTATACTGCATAGCAAGAACCCAACATGATATACATAAAGTTTTTCCCAGTAATTGCCTAGCTCCCCAGGAGTCAGAAAACAGTAAACTGTCATTTAAGAAATCTTGGTAGACTAATTTTGGAGTTTGGTACAAGCAACCTATTTTGAAGAGAAAGGACTTAGGTAATTAATGTTACTGGTGAATAAGAACATGATTAAATATGAATTTCCTTCCTGTTTTACCGTATATCTTATGATACAGATGACAGATAAGTTTATCATTAAAGCATCTAGTTTACAGACAATGAAACCTTGACTTAGAAATAAACATTGCCTAAAGTGTCACAACTAATTTGAAGAGTATTTGACATTCACACTCTTTTTTGTCTACCTCTAAATGCCATGAAGTTTAAGTCTTTAACAACAAAATGAGATATATCTTTCTTTATTCTTTATTTCTTATAAGAGTTATTAGGTGAAGGAAGGAGGAGCAACTGCGGGTATCTGGCACCTGGAGGGACTTTTCATTTGTTTCTGAAAGAATTAAACACATCCCTCCTTAATATCCCTGTAGGTAGCTCCTTTATTCATTTATTCTTAGAAATTTGTGTCAAAGAATGAATGAATTCCTACAGTTTCATCTTTTTTCCCCACATGGTATGTTGTTATGTTTTATATTACTTCAAATTTGAAGTCAGAGGACCTGGCCCCTAATCTCGTACACTAATTGTGAAACTTTGAGTCACTCATATAACCTCTTAAGACTTTAAGTTTACTTTTCTGTAAAATTGAGTAAATTACTGCCTCATAGGGTTAAACAAGTGGTATCTATCCATTTCCTAGCAGAATGTTATATGAGCTCACTCTTTTCATGAAGCTACTATTGCTATACCAAACTGCATGCCATTAATAATATTATTTTTCTCCTACTTTATTAACAACTAAATTTATCATCTCTCACTGTTGTGTCCCAAGATTTTTGCGTGTTGAGCAATATGATTCCCAAAACCGGCAACATACCCTTTCACTAATTCCAGGCCTACAAAGCAATTCAAGCTCTCATGGTCCAGTGTATGAGGTAGTTTAAGACATCCTGCATCCACATTACTTGACTGAGGTCCTTGAAGTTTGCATCTGGGATACAAGGGAAGACAGGTAATATGGCTGTTATGAAATGAAGGCAGAAAAACTTGGTTCTTTTTAAGATGGGAGAGTCCAGTTGGTTTCAGGGTAAGTTCATGTAGTAGAGGCTAAAATCTGAGACCTGTGCATCTGTTAGTTTGTGTAGTTAGGATGATAATTAAATTGGGTCAATATAATAGACCTACAATACTAAAGAAATGAAATTACAAAGAGAATGTGATAAAAGTGTTGCAGTCACTCTTTGCTTGTAAGTGCTTTCTTAGTCTAACTTTTCTCTCATTTCCAAGCCTTGATCTTGCTTCAGTAGTGATGAGTTCATTGTTTTTCCTTTGACATGCTTCACAACTATTTTTACTGCCACGATGTTTAGCTCTTGTCATCTGTTTGTACTGATTGCATACCATCTTTTCCTAGTTCATTGCAACTTCTCCATTAAGAATCAAGTCACGTATAAATTTCTCCAGAGATACGAACCTCCCTGCTATTCCCTGCCCCCAAGACTGGATAGGGCTCTGAAAGTGCATTATGCATACTTGCACTACTGTACTTCTAAATCATTTGATTAGTTTGCCATCTCTCCGAAGACTTCAAGCTCTTAAAGGAGTATGAAGGAATTTTATTTATGTTTGCACACATAATAGTTAGTGTAACTTAGCAAAGAGTTAATAGTAGCAAATACATGTTTTAAAAACATACCTGTGCCTGTGGATATAACTCAGCAGCACAGTGCTTACCTGGCAAGCATAAGGTCCTGAGTTTAATTCCCGGTACAAAAAAAAAAAAAAAAAAAGAAAGAAAAAAAGGAAAGAAAAGAGAAAAAGCAATTGCTCATTAAAAACATAGATGGTTGCATGTAGCCTAGTGATAATTATGTGTTAGGCCATTTAGTGTGTAGCAGATGATAATTTTGTTGAAAATTTTATTGTATTACAAACATGATCACTCTACAGGATTCCTCAGTCTTCCTAGTTATTTGTTTATGTAGCAGCTCTGTCTTCTCACAATTTAAAGAAATCACTGGGAATACTGTTTACAAGGCACATGTTTTTCTTTATAATCTGGGAATTTCTTGATTGCTTTTTACTATCTAGTTTGGAAGAAATTCTCAAACAATGCATTCACTTACAAAACAAGTTAAAATATATATGTAATATTTCAATAGCCTTATTCCATTGTATAAGTAAAAGCCAGCTTACCTGACCTCCTATCTCAAGTAACTCTCCATTAACCAGTCCTTTTCCACAGCTAATATTCAAAGAAAAATGATGTTCATAACGTGAGACCTGAGACCTATTGACTTCATTAAGTGCCTGCTGAATCATCAAAATAAATTTCAACCTTTATTCAGGCTTATTTCAATATAGAGTATATTTTATTTTCTTATTCACTTACGGATGTGTCATGCAGAATGCTAATGAGCAAGTGGAATTTTAGATTTAACCCATCCCTTGACCATCCTGGAAAACTGATTTTTAAACAGGTGTGATGGCAGTAATTGGATTATTATGCAGAATTTAAAAAGCATCTCAAGTATGATTTCTGCCATTACTGTTAGGAAATAAGATACTATTTCTTTTCCTTCAAAGTTACTTTAAAAATTAATTAAATGACACCCGAATCACCCCTCTCGTCTCTTGGAGCAAGGCACAAGATAAGTACAATACCAACAAGCGAAGCAGGTGCCACTCTTCCTTTCTAGTCAATATCGAAAAATATCTCACACTTTTAATATATGTGACACAGATTTTTTTCCTGTGGAGTTTAAAAACTATCTTTCAGCACATACTTCTAAGCTCTATGACTAGAATTGTAATACATTTTATCATGAAGTAGGATACACACTTCTTACTTAAATGAGCACTACTTTGGATAACTAGATAAAGTCACTTCGGGGAGACTGCTTGTTTCTCCTAGACACTATGCTGTCTTGAGAACTATAAGATTGACTGTTGTAATGTGTGTGCCTTGGCTCAAGTCTCTAATTCCTTGCCCAACCAGCTAAGCCCAGAGTACATGGTAAATTGAGCTGCATGTATCTATCTCTGACCGAGCAGGTTTTAGGGAATGGACTGTGGGCAAGGCTGACATGCTGCATGAGGTTTACAAGATTCCATAGTACAGGCAGGGTAAATAACACAGATTATTAGATTATCTTTCCTGAGAAAGTAGAATGAGGACCAGAGATTTCAAATGATTCTTTTGGAGATTTGAAATGGGACATTGTGGGGGAACTTGGCTGAGGAGCGAATGGTTAAAGTGTGCACCAAAAGCATGCAGGTTCTGTGAAGAGTGAAAGAAGTTTAGATTAGTAAAGCACGTTGTGTCTGCCCATTGTCTTTCCCCTTTCTCCAAGAAAATCTCCTAGCCTTCAGACGGTTTCTTGCCAAAACTTCTTTTCTTCTTCTTTTTTTCTCTCTTACATTGATACTTTAAATAAAAGGCTGAAAGTTCACAGATTTGCTCTTGGTGATTGAACTGTATCTCACCTCCAAATCATCATTCATTATCTAAGCTGCCATGTTCATACACTCTGACAGAACCTCATGTGTGGCTGAAGTACCTTTGGCTATGTACACATGGCAGAGTAGAACGATGGAGAGAGGCTGGGAGAGAAGGGAAGGAGAGGGAAAGAGAGGAGAGAGAGCATATAAAGATGCGAACAGATTTAGAGACAGAGGCTGTCTGCCTCCTCTGCAAGCCCCTATTCCCTGAAGTGATAACTGATAAAGAGGGGTAGGAGTTTTTGTTTCCCATTCCAGGTCCTAGTGGAACTTCACTGTGGTCCATAACCTGAGATTTTCTGACATATTACTTACTACATTCTAAGTCATTTTGTCACCAGTTTTTGTGCCTGCTGATTACACTGACATGTTTTGCTGCTGCCGCTTATTCTCATATGAACTCCAATAAGAGTAAACTCTTTTGCAACCTCCTCCCAGGTTCCAATAAGAGTTCCTATGAGATGACTGCTGATCTTTTCATATGAGAGTTGATTTTTACCTAAGTTTACATAGAGAAAATAAGAGCACCATCACAATGAAAAATCATTATATATTTTATACTGAAAAAATTTCCTACTCTTTACATGGATTTAAATGGATACATGGATATAAATAACTGAACTTTATGAATGGATTATTTTGTCAAAACTTTTAAAACACAATCCATGTTCAGTTTCCTTTTTGCCTTAACATAGAGAATTATGCTGATAACTTCATCACATTTGTTGGTATCAATGCACATTCATTCTACTTTTTATTAGTATATTCTGCTATATATTATAAATACATTTGTTGTGGGGAATTAGTACACGAACACATCAAGTCTTAACCCTTTTACTTCCTCCTTGCTTCCCCTTCTGCCCCACTCCAACTCTACATCATTTTCTCATTTGAAAAGGGTCTATCTCTATGTTTCCTATTATTGTTTATTTTGCTCTTCTAATTCTTCATATTTTATATTTCTTATAAAAGAGAAACTATGTGATATTTAAGCTTCTGTATCTGGTTTGTTACACTAAGCACTATGGTCTCAAGGAATACACAGTTATTCTAAATGTTACAGGAAAGTACATTTTATTCTCTCTCTCTCTCTCTCTCACACACACACACACACACACACACACACATACACAACCACACAAAGCTACAGCTACTCTATTTATACCCTTTGTGAAGATATTTAAAGGTCATGTTGCCTTTATGATTTTAGTACACTCTTACTAGAGACTGCTGATCTTTAATTAAAAGGTCAGATATCTCATCTTCCTCCAATGACTTATGATTATTTTCATGACCAATGAGCTGACTTTCTATTATTTAATAAAGCTGGATTCAAATAATCACTTAATCGCTAGATGTGTGGAAAGATTTATTAGTTATGAAAACAAAACTGAGGGAAGAGATTCATTTTTGTTCAAATATATTCTATATTAAGTAGTGTCATTAGAAACCTGCGAAGAATATTTTAACCAATATCTTTGCACTTTTCACTTTGGTCCACTTGGCAACCATATTATCTTAAACATCTTGGTCCTGAGAACCAAGGCTCAAGCAGCATTTGCCTTTGGTGTCAACTCATTTAACTTCCCAGGCCCTGCCTAAGGATCTAATGCCATCAGGTTCCTCTTGGCTACAGTAGGTCCTGTGTTTTGTAAACTCTTTTGCAACCTCCTCCCAGGTTCCAATATTTACACTTGCTTCCTACTCATGTAAAATTATAGTAGCTGAAGTTACATCATGCTAGAGCTCTGTTCTCTCTGTTGTGCTATGTTGGTAAATCAATTCTTGTGGTGTTTGCAACTGTAGATAATTTAATAGTTCTCTCTCCTTCCACAAGTGAAATTGAGGTTGGTTTTATAATTCTTATCTCATTTTTATGTGATAATCTAATGCCTAGAAATAAGTAATAATGAAAACTTAGCAATGGGGGATATAAGATCGAGCAGCATCAATTCACATGGGATTCCATGCTGATTCCATGCTAGGATTCCATACTTCACATGGTAGGAGGCCCTCTCTTACTTTAAATCCTACTACAAATTCTGGAAAGCAAAGATGGAAGTAATCTCATATTAGTACAGAAAAATTATAGAAATGGGATAGGTGGAAACGTTCTCTTGATCTGCTTTTCTACTCTAGTGAGATATTTGTTTTGTCATAATTTCATTCATTCACCAAGTCCTTCCTGAACACCTATCTATGCTATATTGCTAAGCATAGCACTGATACCCGTGCATATAATAATGGCTAAAATATATACTTGATCCTCAAGTAGAGTGTACCTGGTGATAAAGGTAAAAGATTAAACAGGTATTCATTATTATATTATCATGTCAGATTGTTTTCCTTCTATTTGTTGTTAAAACAGAAACATGGACATCTTTTTTAGACTTGGATATTCAAAGAAGGATTCTGCACAAAGTAGTTCCTAAGAGTTGCTCTGAAGTCTGAATAATAGTTAACCAGTAAGGTTGAGCAGTGTCATAGAGAGAGAGAGAGAGAGACAGACAGACAGACAGACAACAGGGAGACAGAGAGAGAGAGAGACAAATGGAGATATGCAAAGAGATATTTCTGGTGGTAGGAAAGGAATGGATAATGACCTGAACTCCTTTCATGAATAGAAATTCATTTGGTGTAGACCTAAGGGTAGGTAGGCACAGAAAACAAAGGTAACTCTAAAGGAAAGCAGAACTCAGAATGTGAAAGTTTTTTTTGTCATACTAGGGGATCTGAACATTATGCTGGGGAGAATGAGGAAATTAGATATTTTAAAGAAACAAAGTGATACTATGATTTCCTTCTAGGGAATTTTTTGGAAGCTGGAACAAATTTGAATGAGACAAGAATAGAGGCTGTTTTATTTATCTTATTAATGGTAGTGTCAATGAGGATGCAGTATATATTTATTCATAATGTGTCAGAGCCAAAGTGTAGATTTGAGCACTGTCTCCATCAAATAGTTACAAAAATAAGTGGCGCAGAGTACATGTGCAATAAATATTTGATAAGTGAATAAATCAAGGTGAATTATTGACATTTGCTAAAGCCTTGTGGGACTAAGTATAAAGAAAGAAGAGTAGAAGACTGAAGTTTAAGCCTGAGGCTCTGCTCATGTTTACATAAGGGAAAAAAAACCATAAAAAGTGAAGGAAGAAATTACCGAAAGTTAGGATTAGATCTGTGGAGAAGAAAATGTAATTGGGGAAGAGGCAGCAAATACGATTCTCTTTCAATGCTTTTTAGAGAAATAGGACTCAAGGGCTGAAACACCCCATGAAAAGTGCTATGGTTTAGATATGGAGTGTTCCCCCAAAGGACGATGTGTTCAGAAGTGGGGATTTGGAAGGTGTTTGGGTCAGGGGCGCTGGTCAGCGGATTAACCTCCTGATGACCTCAGAGCTGGAGGCGCTGTTAGGAGATAGGTCCTGGTTAGAAGTGGCCAGTCACTAGGATCATCACCTAGAAAGGCGTATCTCCCTCCCTAGCTGCTCCAGTCTCTCTCTGCTTCTTGGAGGCTATGGGTTGAGCACACTCTCCAGTGCAGTTCTGCTCTCATTTCTGCCTTTGAGCCAGCTGATCATGGAGTGAAGCCATGAACCACAATACCCCTCCCCTTTATGTTTTGGATATTGCATATTTCGTCCAGCAGTGGGAAAGTGACTAAGACAAAGGGTTGTTTCATGAGTAAATGCAAAATCAGCATTTATAACCAAAAATGAAAAGAAAGGAGCAAGTGAACAACAAGGACAGTTGAAGAGGCAGGTTGGAAAGAATAACGCTGTGGTAGGCCGAATAATGCCCCCTCCAAAGATGTACATCCCACGCCCTGCAATCTATGGTTATATTACTTTACCAAATTCTATGATCTGAATGTAGCGCTGTGCCTCATCTCTCAGGTTCATATGTTGAAATCGTACCCACCACAGTAAAAATTGTTAAGAGATGAGGCATTTGGGAAGTGTGAAATCATGAGGCCAGAGCTCTCCCGAGTGGGATCAGTGCCCCTATATTACAGGGCTGGGGGAGCTGTTTTACCTCTTCCACTGTAGGAGGACATAACAAGAAGGCATTTGGCCAGAGAAGAGGTCCTCACCAGATATCAGGTCTACTGACACCTTGATCTTAGACCTCTCATTCTCTAGATCTGTAAGAAATAAATATTGGTTATGAGCTACTCAGTTTATTTTCTTATAGCAGCCAGTGGACTAAAACACTTTGAAAAACACATTTTGCAGATGCCTTAATGCAAGAAAATTATCCTGCATTATCTGTGTGGATTCAATGTAATCATAGGTATTTTATTTTTTTTTATTTTTTTATTTTTAAAAGTAAAGAAGAAAAAAAAGGAAAATATTAACAAAGAGACACAAAGTAGCACAGGAACAGTACACTCAAAATTGAATTATAGACAAAGTGACAGGGAATTAACAATGGTTGCTGTATTACATATTGATAATTTCAAAGTGTATGGTCAGGAAAACACATATAGACATACAGTCTTGATCAAACAACCAATTATTAACTGTTGCTTACCATAAAGAGAGTTAAGTCAATAGTGGAATCATGTTAGCCATCCTGCATATATATATATATATATATATATATATATATATATACATACATACATATTTGTCCCTTTTTTCCTTTTCTCCATACTCATAAGTGAAATAAATCAGAGGTACATATGCAAGCAACGTATTGTATCATGAGTGTACGAACTTGAAAGTGGGAATATAAATTAGCAGGTATGAATGGAATCTGCTGGAAAGTAAAGAGTAAATGGGAGGAGGGGAAGGAGAAAATCATAGGCATTTTAAAAAACAGAAAAATTCAACAAGGTAAGCAGAGCATCTCAGTCTGGGAGTTCTGAACTTGCTATGCTGTTGTTCTTCAGATGGAGGAAAGGGGCTATAGGCCAAGATATGAAGATTGCTCCTAGGAGCTTAAAAAGAGGATGTTTTTCTGGATCTTTTATAATGGAATGCAGGCCTGCTGACACCTTTATTTCAGCCCAGTTAGAGATACATTGGGCTGTTGACCTCTACAATGTTAATGTAATAAATTAATATTGTTGAAACCACTACATTTGTAGCAACTTGCTGCAGCAACTATAGAAAAGTAACTCCAGCACTTATCTATCGAGCCAGGTGCTGTGAGGAGGAAGACTACATCTGACGGAGCTGGAGTAAATAGAGAGTAAACAATGCAGCAGGGAGATTTTCAGGTGTGAAGAGTAAACGTCCAGTGGTAGCTGATATATGTCCAGACAGGCTCTTTGACAATTACTGGAGGGTGCACTTATCATCGTGAATGAATGAGGACCAATGAACACGGGCCTCAAAGCCCAAAGAAGGCATCATCGGTTGTGAAAATGGTACCGTTATTTGACTCTACTTTAAATAAGCATAAGACACAATGACGGATATTCGTACTTTTCATAGAATACCCAAGTAGATACTCATATGGCTCAGGAGAATTTTAAAAATCTGAGAATTTTCTAGTTTTTCGCTGTTACTTTCCATGTCTAGCATAGTGCCTGGCATGTGATGGCGTGTTTTTTGAGAGATAGGTAATAAAAACGTACACAAGCAATTTTGTACTACCTACAAAGGACACGGTATTTTCATCCAATATTTATTCCACTAGGATGTGAGCTTTGGTCTGGATACTCAGTAAGTGAGTTTGAATCAAGCTGATCATACTTTTGTCCAGTCCACATTCCATTAGATTTCTCTGAGGAGTAGTTATTTAATAAAGAAGGCAAACTAGTATTTGTTGAATACATTCTATGGGCCAAATAGTATTCTGACCTCTCCGTCTCTCTCTTTCTTTCTTACCATCTGTTTACCTAAAAGATATTCATCATTTGCTATTTCAATGTAAAACTGCAATCAGTTTACACATGTTATTTTTCTACTGTACCCATTTTGCACACGAAGAAACAAGTCAAAGCTGTTAAGGGAACTGTTTGAGACCACAGCTAGCCAATAGTGGAGCCAGGATCTGAGCACTTGCTTACTTGCAGAAACCAGTGCATCCAAACTCTCATATCACTATGTTTGTCCCAGTTGGTATTGAAAAGATGACCTAAATTTATTCACATCTATTTTAATGAGCTTTAATTTACAATGAGTTGTCAATTTGAATTGAGGGTCTGATCTAACATAGTACTGCTACAGACAAAGACCTTGGTTCACTAAGCCTAACGTTTGAGCCTGTAGCAGAGGTTGGAGACTAAGGGACACCGGTGCTGTTGAACAAAATCTGCAACGTCCTAACCAATATGGAATCTGAAGGATTTTTCTGCAAGCTCTCACACAGCCTTGCCTTTCTCTGGGTGCCCTTTCTGTGTCACAACTTTATATTTGCTTTTCCTCCCTGGCTTCCCAGACTTCACAATCTCATTAATTGTCTGGCCCAGGTCCCTGATGTGGTGCTATGATTGGGGTAGCATTACAATCTGAACCTGGCTATGGAAAGGAGCTGGAACTCAAGTGTGAGAGACAGCACATTGCTTTAATTAGCTGTACCTGATTTCCCATAACCTGGATGCAGGTCCAGACTGCTGCAGCTCAGATCATTTGAATAACAGGCAGCATTGACTGAGAGCTCCCACCCCCTGATGGGAGTATGTCTAGTTTGAGCTAAAGAAGCTGATGTGATTAAGTGTGGGGCTTTTGATTAGGTGGACTTTGACAAGGCTTATTTGATTGTGTCAGGCTGGGGTTTCTTGAGGAATTGCCTCTGTCTCAAAATTGAAGCACAACTTGACATGTCTGGGAACTTGGGATTTCCAGACTGTGAGGCTGAAGGAATTAATTTTAATTGGCTGAAAGTAAAGAAGAGTAATTCAGAATATCATGCGAGCCCCTATTATCTCACCCAACCATTTGTTTTCCCCACATGAACCCTAATTTAAATGATATACAGAGCCTCTAGAGATCGTTTTATAATCTTGCAGTGGCCTGAGTTTTACAAATGTAACCAGCCAGAGGTGGTACTTAGCCTCTCACTATAGGACTCATACCTAGACCATGTTTTAATCTAGCATCCTTAACAGCCGCTAAGCAGGTCACAGGCAGCAAGGCAATAGAGGGAGTACGAAGGTCTAGAAGTGTGCTTGCTATTTACACCATGTGCAACTAATTATTCATTTCACTAAGCATTGCCACATTATGCCCCTTCTAGGGAAGTGAAAACCTGGGAGAGCTGCCATAAAGATTCAGATCAGTAGTTTCTAACTTACCACAAACCTGCATCTCATTGGCAGTTCGGAAGAATTCCCATGTCACCTCCCCTTTCAGGAGAGAGTCCTAACATGGTGGGAGATGGAGTGTACACATTTCTTTTGCCTGGGGAGGTGTTGGTGAACACTTAAATTTGTGTGAAAATACAATAAATGCTTCATCAAAACATATACCAAAACATGGCATTGAATTTATACATGCCTTGAATTCATACAACTTTGTTTCTCAATTACATATCAATAAGGCTTGAAAAAAGTTTGCCTGAAAAATCTGACTTGCTGTTTAATCTCTGAACGTGTCCTCGGATAGTTTGGGAATGCATGGTGTTCTCTGAAGTAAGGGTAGCTGACCTCATATTATAGGCACTTCTATGTTGAGCACGAAGTTATTTATACACATTTCATAAACTTAAAATGACTCAGGTTTTCATAGAAATGGTCAAAATGGTTCTTCATCACCAGTAACATATTTTTAAAGTTTTATTGGTACAATTTTTCAGTACATAATGATTACATTCCTCATAGGGATTTGGTACACATAGGTAATATTTTTATTCATTTGTTTTCATCTCCTTTTCCACCTCCCTCCATCTCTTGGTCTTTGCTAATGACACACTGCCTTGACCATGTTTTTCTTCAATGATATGAATACTTATTGAATGAAAATTGGTTTTGTAGAGGAGCAGATGTGATACCCAAAGTCAGTTCACTGAATGGCTCTGCAATAACTGTGGGCTTGATCTATGTGCCCACTCCCATTCTACTACATCTTCAAGTAAAAGTTATTGTGTCCCATCCTAAAGGAAAAACTCCTGTGTCCTACATAGCTTAAGATTCTGCCAGTAGCAGTGCTATCCCGGAGTAGATTGTGGGGAACCATAGTTACTTGTGTGATGCCTTTCTAGTAGTTTTCACTTCCTGCAAGTTGGAAGAAACAGCTAGTCAGGCAAAAACACTTTTCCATGCATCCCTAGCCATGGCATCTTTCTTATGAATTAAAATTAAGAAAGATTAATTAGTTGCTGCTGTAGAGCATGTGGAATATGGCTGCTCCCACAATGCATGTAGAGAGGGTGCCACAGGCCTGTGATTCATTGCTCTGTCAGCAGTGTGAGATACACTGTATGAAAATGCCATATAAATGCAAATACAAATACAAACACTGTCTTCCCCTGTTGGCTAGTGATAAGGTGCTCATCCAGATGAGACATTAAGATTTAAAAGCAGAAAAGTAATAGCTGGGAGGAAAAAAAACACAATTACTCCTCAAAGTTCCCTTTTAAAAAAAGTTGTTATAGTGCTTGCCATCTCCCTTCCCCCACCAATGACAGTAATTCAAAGAGCCTAAATGGATAAACCTTAGTCAGAAACGACACATTTGGGATTCATTCAATTAGAAAGAGTACAAATTTGGTAATATGATTGGAAGATGGGTGATTTCCTGTGTAAAAGAATATGTCTTCCTCAGAGTTGAGTAGTTCACAACTAAGTTGCCTGTGACATGAGCTCTAGTCATTGACTTGATTATGAATTTGGATCCTGACTTTACATAATCCCTTACATTCTTCAAGTGCTGTAGATGGAAGAGGAAAAAGCAGCAAAGCAGACCAGTGAAAGCTTAGGCACTCACCTGACACATCTATCCTGAATAGAGGACGGCTGTTTCAAAGAGTCCTTTTCCCAGTTGTGCTTCCTGGTTGTGCTGAAGCCTAATTGCTTATTGTTGCTATAAGAGCTCCCTTGCAATAAATGTGAATAGAAAATGAATAATGGAATTAGAGAATTATAGAACTGGAGTGGGACTTAAGGGATTTTATCCTTGTTTCTGAGTTGAAAATTTCGCTGGACTCTGTTAAGTAGTGAAGCTTTTCAAGCCAATCAATATTCTTATAGAAGAGCAAGTGAATTCACACTTGGGCTTTATCCAGTGTAGAATTACAAAAATTGGACTACGATCCAAAGGACACCTTGTGTGCAGACTTTCTTGTCCTTCCTGACATCATCCTTAAAGCTTAGAGATCACCTACACAACCTGTATTCCCCCTGATAACCCAAGTTAGTGCTGACACTCTCTGAATTATTGAAATTTGTAATGAACTTGTTTTTATCACCTACTTGCCTCTCATCTTGTAACACCGTGTCCACTGCAAGTTCAGTTTATTTGTCCAAAAGCTATATTCCTTGAGTTTCCAATTTGGAATATGTCCAGGGGAGCTTAGTTTTAAACTTCTGGGAATGCCTGTCCTTTCTGTCATAGGAGCAAGAAGAAAATAGGAACAACGTCATTTAGGTTATTTTAGCGCTATTGCTTATTTGTTTAATACTTACCAGAGCTATTGATTATTTTATCTAAGCATCATTGGTCAACTTGGCATGGAGGACTTGCAACTAAATTATTACTCATCCATAACAGATATTAGCAAATGATGACCTGTGACACGGTCACCTAGTTTTGTAAATCAAATTTTATTTGAACACTGGTGCTTATTATTTATATTATCTTCTATTGTTACTTTCCTATTATAGGAGTATAACTGAGTAGTTGTAACAGGGATTGTGGCCCAAAAAGACAAAAAAGTAATTTCTACCTGACCCTTTTCAGTAAAGGGTTAATTACATTATTATTTTTACAGTAGAAATGTATAATATAACCATAGGAGGAATTTTTCAGAATGCAGATTGCTAAGCCCAATCTTGGTCCTATTAAATAAGAATACTCATGTGCTGATGTTGATGTCTAGCATTTTACAGAGATATGAGCAAAACATTTCAGCTTTGACATGTTCTCAATAAATCTCAAATCTGAATTCAGTATGAAATGGGCAAGACACAAATCTTTTGCACTTAGGCATTCACTTTTTGTTGCCCTGTTAAGTTTGTTGTATATAAATACTCCTTCAATTAGGACAAAGGATCTTCTAGAAGATTTCTCAGGTCCTAAAGTAAGTTAATCTACTCCACTAGTTCTCTTATGTGGTAGATAAACTAATGGTCAACTTGTAACAGTCAGCTGAACTGAATGAGCATGGAGATGGGTGTGGGTGGCCCACCTGATTATTGCCAACAGCATAAAAGAAGTGGAGGAGAAGATGATATGCTGTTGATCATCTGGGAGAAGTTTGACAAGCTGGTTTTCGTGATATGAACTAGGCTTTCTCATCATCAGAGAAGCTCAGGTCCTCGCTGTTGCTGAGGATGGCTGCAGTTCTTATTAGGGGAGCTCTGGTTCTTAACTTGAGCACCACTTCCTGCCTCCAGTACAGATCCCTCAGACTGCTGGCACAGATCCTTCAGCCCACTGGTGTAGACATTCTACTTTCCACCACTGACCTTTAGGCCTTCCCAGTGCAGATCCTTGATACAGACTTGCATGAGACATTATAATGGGCTCTAGGCCTCCTGTTGGATTCGTGGAGGACACTGTCATGGGCTCTAGGTCTTCAGGAGGACTCATGCAGGACATTGCTGTGGGATCCAGGCCCTCAGCTGGATTCTTTGGGGCTTTAGTGTGTGGATAGGTTTCCTGCCCTCTTTTGCATTTGACTCTTTGGTGAATATTATAAAATAATCCTATAAATTATGTGTCCTGTATTTAATATTTTCCCTTATAAACCCTGAGCACAACAATTAGACATGGCAAACTATGTCAGAGTCCCATTTTAGGCTAAAGCTGGGAAATCATGCACTCTGTTGACCTCTAGCTCTTGCCTCACAAACTCAACAAGACTTCCTAACAAAAATTTCAATTCTGTAATCAACGTTAAATGGAAAGCTTTAGAATGCTTAAATGAACATTTGTTCCTATAAGGATGAGAGTCATATTGTCTTGAGGGAAACAGCAGGGTAAGTACTCTCTTCTCTTTACATAAATAAAACAAATGATTTATGTTAAGGGTTGTTAAACTTGAAGAGTCTAGGGAAGGCTGATAAAGGTGTTTAGAGAACATTCTAATTGAGGAGATTGGTATATTGAACTTCAAGAAGAGTATGCAAAAGGGAGATACAATAAATATCTTAAAACATTTAAAATGATACTGATAATAAGATTAACTTATTCTTTGTAGCTGATTCGGTCAAAACTAGAGCAAGGGAATGCAAACCAGAATGAGATCTAGTTTAATTTAATTTAGAAATAGTACTTTATAACATTAGAATAATGTTGTGAGGAGGAGTAAATTTACCTATATATATATATATGTATATATATGTGTATACACATATACACACACACACACACACACACACATATATATATATATATATATATATATACACATATATACACATCTCCTAGTTAAACTTGGTTGGCCAACTGTCTGTCTGGGATACAGCACATGGGATTACTGCAATAGATGTGAGGTTTTCTTAGATCAATAGATTTCTTTTCTAAACTCTTTTCTATTTTATGGGAAAAAAGTAAAACAAAATTTCATCAGAATATAGCAGGAGAATAAAAATAGTCAACACATTGCATATAGTTATCTTTAAAATAGTTATTCAGAGTATAAGATATGGGCACAAAATTATCCAGATGATATTAGCACAAAGGTTTCTTTTCAATGATCTATGAGAAACTACTAGTATAACTATCTTGTATTTTTTCCTTTTCCCTTCCTTCCTTTCCCCTTTCTCCCATCCTAGTTCCTTCTTTCTTTTGAATAACTTCTTCCTATTTCACAATATCTATTATGCATTTTGGACCTTATTTACTCTTTCAGTTTCTTACACCAGGGAGACAATATGATGTTTACACATGTGAGTCTGATTTAGTTTATTTATGAGTATTGTCTGGAGTCGCACTCATTTGCCTATAAAAGTCTCAAGTTTATCTTTCTTTATGGCTCAGTAATACTCCATTGTATAAAAAACACATCTTTTTTTATCCATTCCTCTATTGATGGGCATTTGGGTTGTTTCCAAGATTTAGCTATTACAAATTGTGCTGCTATGAACATAGATGCACATATATCACTCTGGTATGATGTTTTTAATTTCTCTGTGTGTCTTGGTTATTTTTCTCTCACTGCTGAAACAAAATACCTGACACCTAGAATTAAGGAAGGAAAGGTTTATTGAGCTCACAGTTTGTGGAGGTTTCAGTCCATACTCAGCTGGCTCCAAGGCAGAGTGGCATATGGCAGAGGGCAACAGTTCATGACAGCAGAAGATGGCATAAGCAAGAACACAAGGAAGCGGGGAAAGGAGCCTCTTTCCTTCCCTATATTGTGTGCAGGCTATCTGCCCATGCCCACACCATCCTGATGCCCTCTGCTTGCACAGGCTCAGGATATAAAACTGCTGAGTCACTTAGCCAAGCTTCTAGGCTCCTCAAGTTGATGCAATCTATCAACCATAACACTGGCCAGGTACCCACAAGGGGCATAGCTACATTGAATGGGATGTTTAATCCTAGTATTTTTAGGAATCACTGTACTGATTTCCACAGTGGTTACATCAGCCTGCACTCTTTATCAACAGTGGAGAAGGGTTCCCTTTTCCCCACAGCTTCTCCAGCATTTGTTATTGGTGAATTTCTTGATGATAGCCATTCTTGCTAGTGTGAAACAGAATCTCAGTGTTGTTCTAATTTGCATCACTTGAATGACAAATAATGTTGAGCATTTTTCATATATTTATTTCCAATTTGTATTTCTATATTTTAGAAATGTGTATCATTTCAGATGTCCATATTTGGGTTGGGTCTTTGAATTTGGAAGATCTAGTTTTCTTCAATTCTTTTTATGTTCTAGGTAGAAGTTATTCATCTGAGAGAGAGTTGGCTAAAATTTTTCCCACTCTATGCATTGGCATTTCACTCTGTTGGTGATTCCTTTTGGTGTGAAAAATATTTTAATAAGATAAGGTCTCACTATATACCTCAGGCTGGCCTTAAACTCACTTTGTAGCCCAAGCTGACCTCAAACTCACAACAGTCCTCCTGCCTCAACTTCCCAAGTGCGGAGATTACAGGTGTGTACCAACACACCAGATGACAGATCAATAGATTTCAAACTATGCTCTAAGAGGTTTTAAAGTATTCCAAATTAATGCATCATAAGTACTAGCTAGGTGAGTACTATAGTTGGGAAGGTGGACCCAAAAGAAAAAAGGAAATTTGTAATAAATCTGAGGAGGAAGTGATTCTTGACCATCAATATATCTCTCATTCCTAGAAAACTACTTGGCACATAATAGGTACTCAATAATTCATCAGAGAATAGATAAGTAAATGGTAACAAATAACTCATTATCAATAGCAACAAGAGCAAAATTATAGAATATAAGATGGGTAAAGAATACCAACAGTCTCTGCTAGTGTGTGTGAAGGGGAGGTAGATGATGCTGTGAAACTATCATGGAAGATATCTAGGGTAGAGAAAACCAACTTTG
Source organism: Dinomys branickii (assembly GCA_004027595.1). Classification (NCBI taxonomy): domain Eukaryota; kingdom Metazoa; phylum Chordata; class Mammalia; order Rodentia; family Dinomyidae; genus Dinomys; species Dinomys branickii. The sequence continues at coordinate 254 of PVLD010026016.1, read as the reverse complement.
AAGTTAGTTTAAGATTTGAAGGAGGGGCTGGGGATATAGCTCAGTGGAATAAGCGCTTGCCTAGCAAGCGCAGGGTCCTGAGTTCGATCCCCAGTACCACAAAAAAAAAAAAAATTTGAAGGAGGAGAAAATATAGGATGGTAGAAGATTAAGTGAAAGAAGGAAAAATAACACTGTAAGTCCCTAAGAACCCACATTGTATCTGGCTTCTTCACTCCTTCATGCCCAGTATATGGTACAAGTGCATGGTACAG
>PVLD010026015.1:0-22831 GCA_004027595.1 Dinomys branickii | reverse complement strand
GGGGGGGGGGGGGGGGGGGGGGGGATCGAGCTGTCTGTATTCTCGGGGCGCCAGGACCCAGCAAATCCCTCTCTCCCGCGCGGCTCGCCCGACACGCGCGAAACGTGGGATTGCCGGGCGTCTCCGCCGCTAACAAGCCGATCTCTGTCGGGAGTCGCCGGGGGGCTTACTAAGACATTTTGAAAATTCTTAATCATTAGGATGTGTGGAATGAAGTTAATCATTTATATACGTATGCACGTGTAGCTACTGGTAGTTTATAAATACCTCGATGCTTTCTATAGGCAGATAGTGTAAACAGTTTATATCTCCTTTTAGATTATTTCTTCCTTTGCCTAGAAATTTCTGTGTACATTCATATGTGTAGTCCAATATATTTCATTGCTTTTTTAAAAATAAGGGATCATAAAATATAGATATTCCTGCATACCACCCCCCCCCACATTATTTGCTTCATTTGGGTTTTTTGTTGTTGTTTGTTTTGTTTTGTTTTGAGACAGGGTCTCGCTATGTAGTTCAGGCTGGCCCTGAACTCACTGTGTAGCCCAGGCTCGCCTCAAACTTATAGCATTCCACCTGCCTCAGCCTCCCAAGTGCTTGGTTTACAGCTGTGCGCTACCATGCTTGGCATGTTATTTGTTCTTTTGACTTGTGTATTTTTGTATTTATATGGACCTAACTTGGGGGTTTCTTTTTGTTTGATTTTTGATATGGGATCTTACTTTGTTGCCCAGATTGACCTCATATTCTTGGTCTCAGGCTATTCTTCTGCCTCAGCCTCCTGTGTTGTTGAGCCTTCAGGCACATACATCTGTGCCCCACAGAATCTTCTTTTTTTCCCACTTTTCCCTTGCTGGAGAATCAAACCCTCCACGTTGTACATGCTAGGCAAGCAGTCTACCACTGAGGTATGCCTGCAACTAGTTACTTTTTTAGGTGGCTGAGTATTCTGTTGTTGGAGACATAGGTGATGACCATTTGAATTTTCCAACTTTGGATGTTACATAGCAGAACAAAATTATCAACTATTAATAGTAATAGCTTATATTTATCTTCTATAAATTTTATAAATATATATTCATATAAAAAATATAAAGCTTATATTTATCTTCTATAAGAGCTTATATTTATTGCATGCTAGACACTGTTCTAAGTTTTTTATATATACCAATTCATTTCATCCTCAAAGCTTCACTTTGAGGTAGATAATTAGTCTATTTTATACATGCAAAAAATTGAACATACAGAAGTTAAGTCACTTGCCCAGTGTTAACAGCTCATAAGTAGTAATGGGATTTATTCTCTTAACTGATGTATACTGAGGAGTTCGGAACTTAGTCTTTAAAAGGTTATATACTAAAAATTATAACTTTGGACCATAGTTTCTGTCACATGCTCTCTTTCTCTATGGATGTTTATAACCATACAAAAATTAAATATTCTTAGATCATGGGGAGCACAACAGCAGACCATGGATCAAATGTGACTATTTAGATATTCTTGAAATAAGGGCTGGGGATATAGCTCAGTGGAATAAGCACCTGCCTGGTAGGCACAAGGTCCTGAGTTCAATCCCTGGTACCACAAAAAAAAAAAAAAAAAGATATTCCTGAAATAAAACTTGAAAACTGTGTCTTTAAGATTTGTAATAGTCTCTTGTTTGAGGCACAGAATGTTTTGCAAATGGCAATCTGAATATTGTTTGCTTTTATTTCCACTCCATTTTTTCTCTTGCCTGTGCACATAAAAACCTAACATGGACCTATGTGAGCCTTAGAGAATCTCAGGAAGGTGAGATAGCTGATTGCATAGCTATAGAAATAAAAATTTTAAGATAACTCATATATATATATATATATATATATATACAAGTATATATACATATACACGCAGTTTTTGCTTTGCAGTCAAATACTCTAACCCTGAGCAACACCCCAGCTGTCAGTGTTTTGTTAAAGAAAAATATGCAAAAAAAAAAGAAAAAAATATGCAAAGCTACATCCTTAGAAATTGATACGGGTTAAAATGGTTAGGGTAGTGTGTGATGTGTGAGGTTTATTATTTTTATTCTTTGTGGTACTGGTGATTGAACCGATGGCCTTTGCATTGAGCTACATCCCTAGGCCTTTTTAAAAATTTTTTATTTTGAGATAGGAGCTCACTGAGTTGCCCACAGTGGGCTTGAACTTGCCACCCTCCTGCCTTAGCCTCCCAAACTACTGAGATTATAGGTACATGCCACCAACCAAGCCATATATGTATTATATGTGGTTTTGCAATGCTGGGTATTTAACCCAGCGCATGGCTAGAGTGGTGCTCTACCACTGAGCTACATTCCAAACCCCCTTATTTTTAAATGTTAAATATTTCAGTTTGAGCCATTAAAAAACAGGATAAAGGCTGAGGCAGGAGAATTGCTGCAAGTTTGATGCCAGCCTAAACTGCTTAGTGAAACCCTGCCTCAAAAAGACCATAAACACAGTGGCAGAAGCACCTGCCTACCAAGTGCAAAGTCCTGAGTTCAATTCCTGGTACAAAAAAAAAACTATCAAAAAGACCATAAACAATAGATTAATGAATGGATAAATAGATAGATAAGACTCTTTAAAATTCTTTAGTAATGGTGTCAGCCTAGAGGACTTAGGTTTATATTTTATCCTATTTGTGATCTAAGTAAAATTCATCTTTTAGCCTCTAATACATTCATGTTTTCATTGTTCATTAGGGTTATGCCTATACTTTTATCACAGAGGATCAAGCTCGCTATGCTGGTGACATAATTAAAGCTCTTGAATTATCAGGGACTGCAGTGCCTCCTGATCTAGAGAAACTTTGGAGCGATTTCAAAGATCAGCAGAAAGCTGTAAGCTTTTAAACTCCTGTTTTTTTTCTTTTTTTTTTTTTTTGTGGTACTGGGGATCGAACTCAGGACCCTGCGCTTGCTAGGCAGGCGCTTATTCCACTGAGCTGTATCCCCAGCCCCACTCCTGTTTCTTTTATGCAGACTGCTAATGTGACTGTTCAGTACTTGGACACCTTAATAAGACTGTAAGAGGGCGGGGAGTGAAAATGGAGTCTTCTCTTTTGCTTGAACTTAGTGTCTTAGAAGCTCTTATTTTTTTGTCTTTTACTGGGTAAAATATATTTTGATATTAGCATATGCCACCTTGAAAAATAGTTAATCAGTTTTTTACTATGGTATTAACTTTTTAATTTTTCCTTAAAAGGAAGGGAAAATAATTAAAAAGAGTAGTGGGTTCTCTGGTAAGGGATTCAAGTTTGATGAAACAGAACAAGCTTTGGCCAACGAGAGGAAGAAGTTGCAGAAGGCAGCGCTCGGCCTGCAGGATTCTGATGACGAGGATGCTGCAGTTGATGTGAGTGTTCTCATTTGGGGCCCAGCGGACCTGATTAGTCCTTCTATACTGACGTCTTCACTGAGGCTTACTGGGTCAGCCAGTCCCTGGAAACTTCTGTGTGTTTTTCTAAGTATCTGTGTGTACGTACATACATTTTTTAAAAAATGGGAGTATACTGCTTATAACTTATTTATAACATCAGTATTAGAAATCTTTCCATTTTACTAAATTCATTCCTATTTTTAACGGCGACATAATATTCAGCAAACAGATATTTCACAATTGAATAAATCAGACTTATATTGGAATGTATTAGCTGTTTCCATATATTCACTATTTAGAATATAATATCTGTTGTATTTAATTGCATATTTAACTTTGCACATGCGTTAGATTATATCTTGAGAGTTGGTTTGTGAGTGGAATTGCTAGCTCAAAAGTGTAGTATTAAGCTGGAGCTGTAGGTCAGTGGCACAGTGCCTGCCTGGCAAGCACAAGATCAGGAGTTTGATTCCCAGTACACACACAGAAAATATTTTAAGACAAAAATGTAGTATTTTATTTGGTCTTCAACATTGCCAGATTTCCTATAGCAAGGGAGTATCAATTTCGGCCCATTCAGTGGCATGAGAGAATGCCTGTCTGCCTTCTCAATGCTACTGGTAATGTTTTTGCATTTGTTTTCCTGTTGTACTCAGCATGAAATCCAGGGCCTTGCACATCTAATACTGTTTTGTATCTTTGTAAATTTGATTCTTATAAAATATTCCTTTTTCTTTTTTAACTGGATACAGGGTCTGATTGTATAGTTCAGGCTGGCCTTCAACTCACTATATAGTCCAGATTGGCCTTGAACTCATAGCAATCCTCCTGCCTCAGCCTACAGAGTGCTGGTTTACAGGCATTGTATGCTACCACCATGCCCGGCAGACATTAATAATACTTTACCTTTATTAAATGTTACTGAATGCTACACACTGTGCCATGTGCTTCATAGGGATATTTCACTTCCTCATGGTGATTATACAAGATAGATACTCATAGTATTCCCATTTTGTAATTAAAACCGAGGTTTAGAAAGAAATAACCTTTTGAGGTTTGCATAGCTATTATTGTTAAAACTCTTATTCTCAGCAAGTTGAGGTTTTCAAAAGCTATATTTGGCCAGGTGTGGTGGTGCACACCTATAATCCCAGCACTCAGGAGGCTGAGGCCCAGGAATTGTCATGAATTTGAAGCTAACCTGGCCTACATAGTGAGTTCAAGGCCAGTCTAGAATATGTAGTGAGAACCTGTCTAAAAAAAACCAAAATAACAGCAACAACGAAAAACAAACCAGCTTAGGTCTCAGCAGCACTAAAAAAAACAAAAGATTTTTCCCAAAAACAGAACTACACATAAAAATAAAAATAACTAGTTGATAAACAAAACCTCTTCATAGGTAACAAATTTCATAAAAGCAGAACCATTACTTTTAGTAAAAGGGCCTCCTAAATTAACCTGATTAATGAATTAACTGAATTTATGAAGGAGTTTATATCTCTGTAGTAAGCAGTGTCAGTAATCATTGTGGATAAAAGACAGTGCTGAGTTTCCTTACTATGCAGTTATGGTACCAGAACCTAGTGGCTTTTGAAGGGGTGAGGCCTTTACAGTAACTGGTCTTGATGAAAAAACCCAACTTTTATTTATTTTCCTTTCTTGATTCAAAAGAGTAAGGCAATGGGCTGTCCTTTTTGATTATTGCTGTTTTAAAGACAATTGCAGTTACATTTTAGGAGTTGGAATGAGAGTTCTGTCTTTGGAACATGTTGCACCATTCCTCCTGAGAATTACTATTTTTCATTGTCCCCTTGCCTGGAATTACAACTCTTCTAGATACATTCATTACAGTATAATTTGGCCTCAAGGTCTGAACCCTGGCACAACTCAGCTGCATTGTATGGGTTTTTCATCTTGACACACATATGTTGTCAGTTTATCAGATTGGGTATATGTATCAGAGGAGCCTGATTGATACAGCATTATATCTCGGTTTTCTATTTTCTTTTCACAATAGATAGTGGATTTTCCAAATGAAATGTATTTCCTTTAACAGTTGATGGTATATTTTTGCTGTTAATCTGTATAATTGAATAACGTAAGTATAATTGATCCTAGCCTTTTGGTGGAAACTTTTCTACTTGTTTCTATAAATATAACAAAATTGGTATTTCTAATCTAGTTTTTGCTTATCCTTCTTGTTTTTTCCTGGATGAAGATTGATGAACAAATTGAAAGCATGTTTAATTCAAAGAAGAGAGTAAAGGATATGGCTGCTCCTGGAACATCTAGTGTTCCTGCCCCAACTGCAGGAAATGCTGAAAAATTGGAAATTGCTAAGCGATTGGCTCTCAGGATTAATGCTCAGAAGAATTTGGGCATCGAGTCTCAGGTATTAAGTACTTTGTTCCATGTCTCAGTCAATAATTTTGATTTACTTTTCAGACTTTTGTCAAGCACAAGTGAATAATTTTTCCCTGAAATTAAGTTTGTAAGACTTTAACATTCTCAGTATATGACTCCTTGATCATTGCATTTGGGTGATTTCATTAGTGTGGTTCACCGAAGGCTTTATGCCTATTCTGGAATGCCTTAACAGTTAGCCATGTTAGGCATAGATAATTTTTACAGAACAGTTAAGCATCCCTGATATAAAAATCCAGAATGCTCCAAAATTCAAAACTTTTTGACCATTGACATGATGTCAGAAAATTTTGGATTTTGTAGAGTTTGGGGTTTTGAATTATGGATAAACTGATAAAGCCTATGCAAATACTCTAAAATACATAACTCTGAAACACTTCTGATCATAAGCATTTTGGAAAAGAGATACTCAACCTATTCTGTATTCCATTTAGTCTTACTAAAATCTATAGAAGTAATTCTTTTTTTCTTTCTTAATCTGTACTTGGTGGGTGGGTTGGTGGGTACACAAATAGTTAGTTCCCTGAATGTATGAACATGCACTTACGTGAGTAATGTGTTTAAACAGTGGAGAAATGTGTTTTCTAATTATTTCATATTATCCTTTTCTTGGAAGTTTTTTGTTAAACTTCTAGCTAAGTAAATTTTCATAGCATTCCCAAAGAATGGCTTATTAATTTCAACAGTATTTTGAAGATTTAGAGTAAGTTGTTTGCTATAGCTTGTTGCATGTTGCGTTGGGCCGTGGGGAGGAGGTGCCTAGTGTTAATGGTACGAAGGTTCTTATTCAGAGGAAACTCCTCGGAGTTATAAAACATGTAAATGATTTTAGAAATACTGTATCATACCTGCTTTCAAGAGTTAGCTAATTATCAAGGATATATTTGTGTTCCAGTTGAAAGCTTAAAAGAATTGAATGTTCTTTTTTTTTCAGAAGTAAAGGAGTTACATTAAACTATTAGTATATAAGTATATACTGCACATTTGGGTGGACTTTGTAGTAGAAAAGTGCTACATACTTATTTAAACAGTGAGTCACGTTTTGCTGGTCTCGTCTCTGTTGTCATTTGAGATTTCACTGTAGATCTTCTTCAACTGTAGGATGTGATGCAACAGGCCACCAATGCAATTCTCAGAGGTGGCACGATTCTGGCTCCCACTGTGTCTGCAAAAACCATTGCAGAGCAACTTGCTGAAAAGATCAATGCCAAGCTCAATTATGTGCCTTTAGAAAAACAAGAGGAAGAGAGACAGGATGGTGGACAGAATGAATCTTTTAAGAGATATGAGGAAGAATTAGAGATTAATGACTTCCCACAGGCAAGTAACAGATCTAATTCTTTTTATATTGTGAAGTAGAAACTCTTGCTTTTTTAGGAAGAAAAATCCCTTCTTTATTTTAATTTCTTTAAATTTTTTAATTTTTTGTCTTTTAGAGACAGGGTTTCACTATGCAGTTCAGGTTGGCCTTTGAGCTCACTTTATAGTCCAGCTGGCTTCAAACTTGCAGTGATCCTCCTGTCTCAGCCTCCTGAGTGCTGGGATTACAGGTGTGCATAGCCACACTCAACCCGTTTTTTATTTTTCATGTTTTTTGTAAAACAGGGTCTCACTATGTAATTCAGGCTGACCTTGGACTCACTATGTGGTCCAGGCTTACCTTAAACTCACAGCATTCCTCCTGCCTCAGCCTCCCAAGTGTTGGGATTATAGGCATGCACCACCATGCCTGGCTAAAAATCCTTCTTTAAAACATGAACATTTTAAGTAATAAGTATTCATTACTTACTTCACTTTTATCTACACTGGGGAAGACAGCCGTAGAAGTTCTTCTGTTATATATATGTTCTAGGTACATTGGGATCTAAATGAATTATAGATATTATTAATTATGATAATATTGACTATAATATGTTAACCAATCTCTTTATTAGCATACTAGGTTTTTTGAAAGTCATTGTTATAGAATAACTTTTTCTCCTACCCTTTCTATTAGACTGCTAGGTGGAAAGTTACCTCTAAGGAAGCTCTTCAGAGAATCAGTGAATATTCTGAAGCTGCTATTACAATCAGAGGAACTTACTTCCCTCCTGGGAAAGAACCTAAGGAAGGAGAGCGGAAAATTTACTTGGCAATTGAAAGTACGTACTTTTGGTTCTGTTTGAAGCTTGAGGTGGGTCAAAATTGTTGGTAGATGTAATAGATCTAGAGAAAGTATGTAGTCAATAAGAGAAAGGCTGTGACAAGAAGATTGTATGAGTTTGAGGCCAGCCTGAGCTACGATAGCGAGTTCAAGTCCAGCTTGAACTACACAGTTGAGACCCTGTCTCAAAAAAAAATGTGTTTGTGGGACTTATATTTGAAAATTATTGTGAAAGAAAGCATGCATTGTAAGCAACATTTACAAAGGGTGATCAGATATGCAATGAATGTTTAAATATAAAAATTTATCACAGTGAAAAACTCATTGCCATTAATCCCCCTCAGCATACAGTACTTCACTCAGACATACTTAGCTCATCATCCTCGCCACTTTGTGAACATGTCCTAGAAGTCTTTTGTGAGCGTCTTTCCTGGGTGTGATTGGAAATATGGTGCATGCTGCTGCCAGGTGCCATCCAACAGAAAGGCAGCTCTGTAGACAGTACAGTGGGGCCTTCTCCACTGGGTCTGGCCCCGGGCAGCTGCTGGCTCTTCCCCAAAGTCCGGATGGCCGTGACAGGTGTGTGTCTTGGATCACTTCAGGGCAACAAGGCAGCCACTGCAGCACAGAGGTACTCGTGAGAGAGAACTAGGACTGCTTCAGGAAGTGGCGAGAATGAGGCGGGCTAAGTGCTTAAAATGAGGGAGACTATTTTAAAGGAGATTAATGGCAGTGTGTCTTCTACGGTAATAAATTTTTTAAAAAGTTAATCATTGACTGTATTATTTGATCACACCGTCTGTGAAACTATGTGAAATATTCTTGCCAGCATTTAGGTTAGATAGTGGATCGGCTCTGTCAGTCCACTTAATAAATAAGCAAACTTTGGCCTTCAAACTGTGCTCGATGAACTTCATTTATACATTTAACAAAATAACAAATGGACAAGTTAATACTGTTACCTAAAAGAGATTGTCTGAAAGCATTCAGATTTAAATTCATTTGATTGGTAGTTTCCATCTTGAGTTTTTTTCTGATGAGTTCCTCAATTGCATCATAGAAAAACAGTCTACTTTTTTTCTGAGACAGGATCTTGTTATGTAGTTCTGGCCAGGCTGAAACTCAGTATGTAGGCCAGGCTGGCCTCGAACTCAGAGATCCTCCATCAGCCTCCCAAGTGCTAGGATTATAGGCATGCACCAACATGCCCGGTCTGCTACTTCTTTCTTTTTTAAAAAAAAATTTTTAGATGCTTAATTTTTTTTGTTGAAAACTGGACTTTTAAATATGTGTTAACTGATGTGTTAACTGGAAAGCAGATTCTTTCCTCTCCCCCTTGTTTATTGCTGCTGTTTATTGTAGTTTAGTGACTTTTCTGAACTAACTTTGTAGTTAGTGATTAGACAGAGATTTTCTTAAAATGCCTGGGGGAAAAACATGTCTCTGTTTGTAGATAGGCTTTTGTGTATTGGAGCAAGCCTTTCGGCCCTCACCCTGTTTATAACTGCCTTAGCTTTTGCTTTCTGCTTACTGGGTCTGCAAGTCAGCTAGGGGTGAGAGCTTAGGGCTTTGTCTGGTATTTTCTCAGCACTGCGCAGCTGTGGGGCACGTAGCCTTCAGACTTCCACGAATTGTGGGAACTTTATAAAGCCCTTATTCCCTAAAGCATGTCGTTCCTCAGCCTGTCCCTCAGTCGTTTTGAATTACCTTTCCTCCGTTTCCCTGGTGCCAGTGGTTAAAGGCTGATGTATTTGCTTGCTGACAAGGGCCTCGAGCCCTGAGTAGCTCCATCGTAATCCTGCCAGAGTTCTAAGTGAGGTAAAATAAAGGAAAGCCCTTTAAGCTGGTCTTTCAAGGAACTACCAGGTAATTCAAAACGAATGGCTGTGTTTCTCTGAGCATGGTATGTTTTCCAGGACTGGGAATGGAAGTTGTCTTTGGGGTTGTGGGTAGGGGTAGGAAATGGGTAAGAGTTGGAGAAAAGGGATTAGGGTAAGTTAAAACACTGGAAAGCTCTCTTACTGAGATTTAGCTTTTTTTTTTTAAGTATTTGCCTGCTTGCTACAAAACTTTTCATTAGTTTCTAGAATTCAAATAAAGTTGGTTTTGACAGATTTGCAAGTTTATTCTTTTTTTTTTGTGGAGGGACAAGTTTTGAAGTTTCTTGCTTTGCCATTCTCAACATCACTTTTACTGTTAGATTTTTTTAATTAATATGAGCTGTGGGTGAAATTCAAATGCAGCCTTTTTGTTTTTCATGTATTTTGCCCCTGTACCATTGCTGTACAGTAGGTACATGTACTTTTTTTGTAAGTTACATATTCTCTTAAAAATATTTTTTCCTGAGGATTAAATGCAGGCCCTCACGTGTGCTAATGCTAGTCAAGTGCTGTACCACTGAGCTACATCCGCAGCCCAGTTGCATACATCCTTTTCAGTGGTGTGCAAAAGATATGGGTCCACCCAGAATAGGTAAACTGCATTTTGTTCATGTTTGTAACAATGAAAACTGACATCTATTTCAAGTCGTTCAGTTGTTTTGTTTTTGTTTCTTTTGAGGGGTCTTGCCTTGTAGTTCAGCCTGGCCTGGACTCACTATGTGGCCCAGGCTGGCCGAATTCAGGGAAGTCCATCTGCGTAAGCCTCCCCAGTGTTGGGATTACAGGCATGCGCCACCATGCGTGGCTTCAAGTCAGATTTTGTAGTGACATCCTTTCAAATATTCCTGAAAAAATTTTGGCCTGATGGTGACTCAGAATGTGGATTCTTTTTTCTTTTCTCTTCTTTTCTCTTCTCTTCTCTTCTCTTCTCTTCTTTTCTTTTCTTTTCTTTTCTTTTCTTTTTTCTTTTCTTTTCTTTTCTGTTGTTCTGTTTTCCCCGCCCCCCGCCCCCCACCCCAAATTTTGTTGTGTAGTTCACGCTGGTCTTGAATTCGCTATGTAGTCCAGGCCTGCTTCATGATGGTTCTATGTGTCAAAACCCCAGGCCTCAGGCATATTAGGCAAGCGCTCTACCACTGACTTGTATTCCAGCTGTCAGTGTATTCCTAAGTCATGTGGCACTGCTTCTCAAACAGTAAATAAAATGAGGTTCTAGCCTCCATATTTTCAAGTGAGAACGTTAAGCTGACCTGTTTCTGGGTTTATGCCTGCATGCGTCTTTGCTACTATGTTCATTAGACCATAAAAGGTGGAGATGCAGTGATATGCAGAGGAGTCTAATGACAAAACTTGTGGTTTACGTGGCGGCACATTTTTGTTCTCTGACTGTATAAATATTATTTGCGCAAAACCCATATTTTAACTGCTTGCTTTATTAATGAAGCGGTAATTCAAAGACATGATTATTAACTTGGAAAAGGGATCTTTTATGATTTATTAAAGGTCATTATCTTTTAGCATAATTAATATATACTACAATTGCCCAAAGGCCAAGAAGCGATAATAATCAATAGATAAAAGTTCAGTTTACATACGACTTTTCAGAATACATCTGTAGTACTAAGTAACATATCTACCATATACCATCCACAGCTTCTGCTTATTTTTCCTGCTACCTAGTATGATTCTGTTCTTCTGAGAAGGGTCTTACTGCAGTTGGGGCTGGCCTTGAACTCGCTATGTAGCCCAGGCTGGCCTCAAATTGTAATCCTCCTGCTTCAACTTCCCAGCTGGTGAGAGTCTAGGCGTGTGCCACCACACTCGGCTAAATGAGTGCCTTTTCCCAGTGAAAAGGTGACTTTGTCAAAAACAAATTTTAATGGTATTCTAGAGATAAAGTGATGCTGAATAGGAGCTGGAGATTTAGATGAAAATCACCTAAAGCTTCTAGAATGTTTTCAGTTCGGGACCCGACTGCCTGGCTCTGTGAAGGTTCTGTGTGGCTCAGCAGCTCCTGGCCTCCCTCTAGGCCTAGGGAAGGACAGTAGGAAGGACTTACATGCCTAAGTCAGCCTGTGTAATTTATATAGCCTGTTCTGTGACCCTCTCTTGTTTACTAGTGGAGAATCCCTTAAAAGCAGCCAGTTATTTTAGGACCAATGGAAAGAAATGCCCCCTCTTCATAGCAGCCTATAAACATGTGTGACCTATTAACTAAAGAAGTCAGGTAATAAGTTGGTCCCAGTGGTAAAGGTCTAACACAGGAAAATTATTCTACTTGCATCTAGGTGAGAAAAAAGCACAGAGGGCCAGGGGTATAGCTCAGCACCATAATGCCTGCCTGGCAAGCCTGAGGTCCCGAGTTCAATTCCTGGTACCAAAAAAAGCACAGGAAAAAAAACAACAATTTGCACAAGAATATGAACTACAAAAGCTGGATGTAGTAGCTTATAATCCCAGCAATTGGGTGGGTGAGGTAGGAGAATCACTGTCAGCTGGAGGTCAGCCTGGGCTACATAGTGAGTTCAAGACCAGCCTGAACTACACAGTGAGACCCTGCCTCAAAGAAAAAAAAGAGTATCAGCACTGAGCTTCACACCCACTCTTGCCCGGTGTTAGGGCTCGTGTCTGGATGCCCCCCAAAGCCTCATGCAGTCATAGGTGAGGCTTTTACAGAGGTGGCTGGATCCAGAGTGTGAGATCCTAAAATTAATCCATGGTGCAGCGCCAGGATCAAGGGCGCTAGGGTGAAGGGTGAGAGTGCTGCCCGCCCTAAGTAGCCTGGAGGAGATAGAACAGATGCAAAGAGCCAAGGGTGACCCTTGCTGCATTGCTGCCTTCTGCCTGCCACAGTGCCTTGCCTTGGAGTTGGCCGAGTGTGGACCGCAACCTCTACGAACTGTGAGCCAAATAAACCTTGCCTCCTTTCACTTCAGATGTCACGTATTTTGTTTCAGCAGTGACAAAAATAAGATAGCAGCTAACGCATTTTCTGTCGGTGTATAGTCAGTTTTTGTCTGGGGTGATAGGTCTGCAGAATGAGGAGCGGTGGGTGAAAAACCAGAGAGGCAAAGTTATGGGATTGGGGGCCGCAGCCTCTAGAGCTGAAGCCTCTGTTACAGTCTTCTTTCTTTAGCCTTTTATTGGGATACAAAGAGCAGCAGCAGGGGAAATAGGAATCATTAACAGGATCAGTGAGGACAGTACAGCTTAATTATCACAGGAGCTAGACTTGGACTTAGTTAGCCACCATGTCGTCATTCCTTCGGGCGTATCTCAGCAGAGCATCTGGTGTTGGCCCGCAGCTTTCCACGGAGACACGGGTCCTGCTGCCATTTCCTTTCACACTAGTGCTTTTGCTAGACCTCCTCCAGAATCACACAGTCGTGGGTTGGTCAGGCTTGAAGTCCCACACAGGTAATACATTGAAAGGTAAACCATAGAATGCCCTTCTCCGCAGTTGCCCTCCCAACTTTTGTTCTGGTTCTTATTTTCAGCCAAACTTGGCACTTGCTTCTGCCCTCCCCTCCCCTTTTCAGCTGTCTTCCCTTGCAGTATCCTCTCCCCACTCGCCTTTCCTGGTTAGCGGCGGTGGGAAAAGATGACCAAGAAATACTGGTACGACTTCACCATCCTCTCCATGGCCCTTTTCTTCCTGTTGTTAAACACCACATCTCTCTAGAGTCAGAAAGGAAAGTCATTTCTAATGAGGGGAGGGTTTTTTTCTCATTTTAAAAAATTCTTTTCCTTATTTTTAAAAAATAATAGGGTAAAAATGTAGCTCTCTACATTGCAACCCAATGTGTCCTTCTGTTCTTTTCTATTTTGGTCTCTCTGGTTTGGGTCAGCCCTTTTTCTCTTACGAGTGTGCACTGGACTGTCCCCGCTTCAGAGCCCACTACACTGCTGCTTCTAATTAATTCTGGACTCATTTACTTTTCCACCTGAATGTCCCATGAGCATGCCTGTAGAAATCTCAGAATTAAATTTCATTTACTGTCATTACTAAAAGCGCATGCTTTTCCTCCTGGATTAGATACCTCTATTTTTCCAACATTCTTCACTTGCTAGTCAAGTCTTACCATAAATTTGTTGCTCCTCACTATTCACATGCAGTCAGAAACATCATCTGGTCCCTTCTATCTCAGCAATGTGCTTTCATAGTAGTATAAACATAATGCTGGGGCTGGGGATATAGCTCAGTGGAATAAGCGTCTGCCTAGCAAGCGCAGGGTCCTGAGTTCGATCCCCAGTACTGCCCAAAAAAAAAAAAAAAGTGATAAACATAATGCTGTAGGGGGCTGGGGGTATAGCTCAGTGGCATAAGCGCTTGCCTGGCAAGCGCAAGGTCCTGAGTTCGATCCCTGGTACCGGAAAAACAAAACAAAACAAAACAAAACATAATGCTGTAAAAGCTCTTCCTGATGAAGAAGAGAAAACTTAGAAGTAATACTGTACTTACAAGTTGTTTGTTGAGCATGGTGGTACACGCCTGTGATACCAGGACTTGGGAGGCTGAGGGAGGAGGATTGTTGTAAGTTCATGGCCAGCCTGCACTTCATAGTGAGACCCTGTCTCAAAAAAAGAGAGTTGTTCAGGAATCCAGGTGTATGGGGGCATATCTGTAATCCCGGCATTGTGTGGTTGCAAGTTCACTCCTGACCTGGGCAGTTTAGCCAGACCCTGTCTCAAAAAAAGGCTAGGGATGTGGCTCAGTGAAAAGACCCTGGGTTTAGTCTACAGTACGCAAAAAAAAACTCTAGGACTGGGGATATGGCTCCATAGCTATCACTTGCCTACTATGTGAAAGGCCCTGGGTTCAATACTTAGTACTACAAAAAGAAAAATAGGAAAGAGAAGGTTCTGGTGAACCTTACTACTCATCCTGTTGTAACGGCTTTACAAGTTTGTGTTTCTAGTACTTTACAAGATTATAAAGAAAATAGGTCAGTTGTGTAATAAATCTCCTGCAGTGTATTGTATATGGTGGGTGATTAGTGTTTCAGTAATTAATAACCGAATAAATGTCTCCAGCCTACCTCATCCAGTTTTGCTATGTTCTTACACATTCTTTTTTTCAGCCACAGTACTTAGGCATACTTTCCTTAATTCTGTACCATTCTAAGCCAGGCGTGTGGTAGTGTATACCTATAATGCCAGCAGTTGGGAGGCGGAGGCAGAGAGATTGCTGTGAGTTTGAGGCCATCCTGAACTAGTGAGACACTGTCTCCAAAAGGAAAAAAAAACTCTGTACCTTTCCACATATGCTCTGTTTTGCAAAATAGTCTCACTGTGATCTGTACTCCTGTAACTTGGATAGTCTTTCACTTAGTACCTATAAAACTTCATACAGATGATGTGTTGAGCATTTCCAGATTCAAAGAATGTAATAAAAGTGTTGGGATCACAGACTTGTACCACCACACCTAGCAGAACTCTTAACACTGCGTAATGTGACCTCTAGTGGTTATATTTTGAAAGTCTGAAAGTAAACAGAATCGGGCATAGTGGCACATACTTGTAATCCCAGCACTTGGGAGGCTGAGGCAGGAGGATCACTGAGAATTTGAGGTCAGCCTGAATTAAATAGTAAAGCCCTGTCTCAAAAAGAAAACAAACAAAATGAGACTGGTAAGTAGCCAGTATATAATGTGGGTATGTTCTGTCAGCCATTGAACAGCTGTCTTGGAAGGCAGTAGAATGTTCCTAAAAATCACCTACAGTACTGTATTTCCCCTTGGGCCGCTGTGACATGGGTAAAAGTCTAGTGTAATTTTAGTAATATGAACATATTTCCTGCTCAATCTCCAGGTGCCAATGAACTGGCTGTGCAGAAAGCAAAGGCAGAAATTACCAGGCTCATAAAAGAAGAATTGATCCGACTGGTAAGTAAAACCTCAGGGAGTTGTTTTAATGAATGTTTTATTTATTGACTGATAATATAAATACATACAGATAAATATACAAATCATGAACATAAAGCTGGATGAATTTTCACAGAGTAAGTACATCAGTGTGATCACTACTCAAGTCAAGAAATAGGGAGCATTACGAGCATCCAGAACCCTTTCCCAGGGGCCTCCTTGTTCACTATTCATCTCTTCCTAATATAACCGTTTTGTGACTTTTTTTTTTTTTTTTTGCGGTACTGGGGATTGAACTCACGACCCTGCGCTTGCTAGGCAAGTGCTTATTCCACTGAACTATATCCCCAGCCCCATTTTGTGACTTTTAAAATCACAGATACAGATAAACCGTATGTGTTGGCACATGCCTGTAATCTCAGCTCTTGGGAAGCTGAGGCAAGAGGATCTTAAGTTCAAGGCCAACCTGAGCTATAGTGAGACTGTCTCAAAGAATCATTGTTTTGGCTGTTTTTGAACTCCATATAAGTAGAATCATATGCTGTGTATTCCCTTTGTATCTCAGTATTATTTGAGATCAGTCCATGCTGTTGGAAATAGAAATGATTCATTCATTTTCATGACCCTATAGCATTTAGTTGTATGAATACACTACAGTTAACTCACATAATGGACTTGGGAGTTAATTCTAATTTTTTGGCTTTTATGAATAACACATATAAATAGTCTTTTATGTCTTTTTGGGTACACATTAATATGCTTTTCTTGGATATATGAGTAGAATTCCTATTGGAGTAGAATTCCTATTTGTAGAAGTAAGGTATTTCTTGGATATATGAGTAGAATTCCTATTGGAGTAGAATTCCTATTTGTAGAAGTAAGGTATTTCTTGGATATATGAGTAGAATTCCTATTGGAGTAGAATTCCTATTTGTAGAAGTAAGGTATTTTAATAACTGTTAATGGGTGTTGCTAAGTGTTTTCCAAAGGAGTTACACTGATTTACACTCCTTTCATACAGCATATGAAAATTCCAGTTACTCCACATCTTTACTAACCATGGTGTTGGTACAGTTGGTGGGTTTTGGCTGCTTTGTCTTTAAATTTAGGCAATGGCTTAATTATATTTTGGTTTTTTTGTTTGTTTTTGGTACTGGGAATTGAACTCAGGACCTTGCACTAGGCAAGCGCTTGTGCCACTGAGCCCCTTAATGAGATTTTGGAAAAAGTAACCCTTTATAGGGCACACACATATCCTTGTGTTTTTTTTTTTTTTTTTGTGTGTGTGTGTGTGTGTGTGTGTGTTATTTAAGACAGGGTCTCGTTAGGTAGTTGAGGCTGGCCTTGAACTCACTATGTGGCCCAAGGTGGCCTCAAACTCTTGGTGATCCTCCTGCCTCAGCCTACTGAGTGCTGGGATTACAGGCCTTCACCACTGGACCCAGCTCTCCTTGTATATGTAGTGCCAGTTGAACCTTGTAAACTTTCTCAACAGCATGTACATTGGGTGAGGGTTCTCTAAAAGAAAATTGTATTTGTTATGTTTAAGAATGTGATTTTGAGGACTTTTCAAAAATTTCACTTACAGAACATTATTTGGGGGGGGATGACTAAAAAAAAGAGGGTATAGGCAAAATAGGAGAAAAGAGAACAGTCTTTAAATCAGGGTCATAAGCCTGTTTCATCAAGGAGTGATATAAAACAACCATATGCTTGTACAGTGACTGAAAACATAGTTGTTAAGGGAAGGAAAACTAGGGATCAGTACTGGACAGTTCCTTATGTTTCAGTGCAATAATGTTAACATCTTTATTTTGACTGACTTATAAGCTGATGGAAGAAATGATCTTGTTTTTCTTGCTTTTTCTGACCATGTATCTTTTTTTTTATTATAGCAAAATTCATACCAGCCGACAAATAAAGGAAGATACAAAGTCTTATAAACATCTGAAAAACCTTTTTTTTCACCTGTGCGGGTCTGTGTAACAGTGGTAGTTGTCTGAAGTTTACAATGTATTGTAAATTAAGGTTTTTAAAATTCCATCTTGCTGATTTTTTTTAAGTACAAGAAGCCAGTATTTGCTAAAGAAGTCTTCTTTCAGTAAGTAGCTCCCCACTTACTCAAACTATATTAAAGTGGCCTGTTTTCAGAGTACAATACCTTTCATGTAAAACTTAAATATTGGTATTTTAAATACCAGGATAACATTCTAGAGTTTAAAAATGGAAACATTTGGACTTTGTATTGAGATAATAAAGGATACAAGTCACTAAGGAGCTACACATCTTTTTCAACGAGATTATCGCCTAGAAAAAAATGAAATTCTATCATACTTTGCGTCACCTCCTCCCCAAGCTTGTCTTCCTGGTCTCAGTAGGCCATCTAAACTGGATTTAAGAATGTTATAATAGAAGCTTTATAAATTAGGTTCAGAATTTTTTAATCATTGTAAATTGGCAATAGTTGGATTACTTTTGGTTTTTTGTAAAATTAAAGATTTGTGGCATAAGAATTTTTTGCATTTCTTTACACTGCAAAGAGTTCTAGTATGTACTCCTTTTAGTTTCCTCTTCCAGCTTCTGGCTCTATGCCTAGGTATTAATTCTTTCTTAATCTTATTTAAAAGAAAGTGAGTAGAGCTTATAAATATTAAATATGGTTCCTTTTCCCCCCCTGAAAGTGTTTATTTAGACATCTGTACATATGCTATGTACAAACACCCTACTACTTTTAATCTGGTTTTCCTTCAGGATTACTCTAGGTTGTGAATTTTTGTTCTTTCAAAATTTACATTTGGGATGCTGAGGCCAGCAGATTGCTGTGAGTTCTAGGCCAGACTAGTCTATCTACATAATGAATTTAAGGCCAGCCTAAACTACATAATGAGACCCTGTATTCCCCCCCTCCAAATTAAAACATACTGGTATATCAGTGTTAGACAGACTTTAGCGTCTTTGTGAAATGTAGTGCAAAAGGAATCAAAGTTGTATTTTGAGCCCTCAAGATCCAACTCTGGGGCTGGGGATATAGCTCAGTGGAATAAGCGCTTGCCTAGCAAGCGCAGGGTCCTGAGTTCAATCCCCAGTACCGCAAAAAAAAAAAAAAAAAAAAAAAAAAAAAAAAAAAAAAAAAAAAAAAAAAAAAAAAAAAAAAAAAAAAAAAAAAAAAAAAAAAAAAAAGATCCAACTCTGGAATATTCTAATTTAAATGGCTATAGTTGAGTTACCTAATTCTTTGCAAGACTCCTGGTTTATTAAAACTTCATAAAGTTTTTTCAGAAATTAAGTAGATGTATTTCTTAAAAAACAGTCTCTAAATATTCTTGACTTAATAGTTTTCAAAAATGAACAAGAATCAAAGTATTGTATCATTTTAATATTACAGGTAGTAGCTAAAGTGACAGAATATATTATTTCTTCAATATAATAGTTAACTTTATTTAAAAAGTAAGATAGAACTGGAAAGTGTTTTTAGATCCCTTACACATTTACCTAGTAACTGAAGGAAGAAAACAGACAAAACACGTTTAACGGCAGAATCAGATAAACCATTTCCTCCTAGGTTCCAGCACCCTCCCCTATTTATTTACTTGTCGTTAGTACCAGTGGTAGTTTGTTTTCTTTGACAGAGTGTATCACAGTCCCACACTGGTGACATTTGGTGCTCCCTTCAGCCTACTAGGTCACTTCGAGATTCAGAGATTCACATCGTTTCAGCATTTCCTTTGTGTTTGTGTATCTACTTGTGATGAGCCACTAAGATTTTGTTCTAAAATGAAGTGTTACTCTGGTAGTACATTTTTAATGTCACACTGACCGATTTTTAAAATTTGAATGATGTACAGGCTTCACTTTTTTAATGCAATATCAATATTTGCTCATGTTTTCTATATTCCTTATAAAATAAAGTTAATTCAGTCTGCATTTTTCCAAAATTATCTTTCCTTAAATGCTTTCTCTTCTATTTCTCTAATGTTTTAGTATTGAAAGACATGTGAAAAAAGTATTGTACTCTATATATCTTTTTAAAAAATTCTAGCAGTTTATTACCTAAAACTTTTATAGTTCTGACAAGATAGAGAAAATATAGGTAGAAAAGATATAAGGAAAACCACAATTTTTAAAGCTGCGCCTTCAGCACACAAAAGTTATTCAAGCCTTTTCCCCTTTCAGGAAACTCATGCAAACAAACCAACCAACCAACCTATCCCCACGGGTTTTAAAGCCTTGGCTCATGATTTTTAGTATCTTTTATGACGAGGCTACCATTCTTCCACTGTAAATAGGCCATCCCTCTTTACCTATAAAATGATGCCTTTCCCTTTATGAATGGGCCATCACCCTCCACCTGTAGGAAGTGCCATCACCTTTCACCTGTAAACTGAATCCCTACTTCTCATACATTTCCATCACCAAAACATGTAAGTGTGTCTAGTTCAGGCTGCAAGATACCTCTCTCTCTGTCTCTCTCTCTGTCTCTCTCTCTGTCCCGTCCCCCCCCTGCATAGTGAGACCCTGTCTCAAATAGTCACACACAAAAAAGAGATACAGGGTGCTCAAGAGGCCCCAGTTTGGGGCCGGAAACAAGAGTGGAGGCTGGGCAGTCTGGAGACAGTCAAGGGAAGACAAGGATTACCCTGCTGCATCAAGCACAACTCTGTGGTGGTGAAGAATGGAGGGGACCCTGGGCAAATGGAACTGGAACTTACTGATGCTGATGGACAGTGCACTGAACAGAGCCAGCTTGCTGCAAGTTTATATCCACACACAGAAGGTGATTGACGGGAAGCCCCAAACTGGAGTTTGCAGTGCCTTTGACTGCTTTCATGGCCTCATGGTTCAGCCTTTATACAGTCTGACCACTTGATAGCCCCAGAAGCTTTGGACGTAATTAAGAATGCAGTGTCAGGTCATTTCTCAGTTGGCTGTATGTATGAAAACAGGCTCTTTTTCCCTCGCAGTCATCAGTAATGTCCGAGTTGGCCCCAATAGTGACTTGTTTTTGCTGTGGGAGCCTTTGCCCATGGCAAGGTCAGTGCAGAGTACATAGAGAAGATGGCACCCATCATCAGCTACCCGCCTCTCCTGCCCTCACCTGTGCCAAACAGCCTTTGAAGAAATATGGGGCAAACCTCTGCTTTTGAAAGAAGTCTGTTGACATTGCTTTCTCGCCTCCTGATTTGAACTGACTGCTTGAAGATGACCTTCTTGTGCTGAGACTAGAGCCTGAGGAAGCCCATGCTGTACATTTTCTCTTTACTTGCTCTATAAATGGAAGGGAAAAAGAAAGAAATGGAGATACAGTCAGGTGTGGTAGCACATACCTGCATGTCTGCAATCCCTTTGGGAGGCCTCAAGTTCAAGCCCAGCCTGGGCAGCCTAGCACCTTCACCTCAATTTCTAAATATAAAGTCTGGCATGGCGGTGCACTTCTGTAATCGCAGCACTCAGGAGGCTGGGGTAGGAAGATTGCTTGAAGTTCAAGGCCAGCCTGGACTACATACACAATGAGACCCTGTCTCAGAAAAAAATAACTGGTGGTGTAGCTCAGTGGTATCATGCTCACCCAGCATTTGCAAGTCCCCAAGTTTGATCCCCAGAAATGAAAAAAAATAAAAAGGACAAGACCCTGCTGCATTGATTACTAGGGTAATTTAGTGCAAAGACTCCAGGTTTGATCTCTAGCACCACAATAAAGAATGAAAGGTGATGAAGTCTTCCCCACCCCTTAGCACACTTCAGTATTTGACATGTTGTGTCTTTGGGGTTTTGTTGGTGTACATGTGGTGTTCACCCTGAAGTCACAGGGCACCTTTGACTCTTGTCCTTTTTTTGAGGCTGCTGTCCATGTGTATGAAAGTGGTAAAGGAAACCAACTCTCAAATCTCAGGATTTAGAAAGCTCATTGAGCCCCCTGTGTGGGCTGCTTCAAAATAACACATCAGCATCATGAGAAGTGTAAATGAAAACAAAGCTCCGAAGTTGTAACTCAGCTGTGTGTGTCTGAGCTCTTTTTGTTATGGTACTGTTGTGATTTAGATTTAAATGTCAAAAAAAAAATTTAAATGTCCCTCAAAGCCTCACATGTTCAGAGCCAGGGCTTTTGAAAGGTGCTTGGCTCCTAGGGGTGCTGTGCTCATCAGAGTAATTCACTGATGAATAGATGGCTAAATATGCTACCAGGAGGTGGAGCTCAGTTGGAGGCGGGTCCCTGGGGGCGGGAGTCGGGAGAGCGTTCTTGTCCTTGGCTCCTCTCTGTTTCCGGGCCACCATGGCTTAAGCCCCTGTACTGTGCCTTCCACCATGGACTTTGTGCTCTGAAAACCTGAGCCAAAGTAAACCTTGACATTGCGAGTGTTGAAGTGACTAACACAGGCACCTTGCTTTGCTCTGTAGCCATCAGCCAACATCCTGTAGTGACGCTGACGTAGTGCTTGTGTAAGACAGGAGCTGGGTGGGAGAAGTGGTGGTGCAAATGAAGTGTAGGAGAATTAGTGGTGTTTGGCTGCCACTTAGCTAATACTAAGTTAGGTAGTGCTAAGTCCTTACAGCTGCCAGCGGTCTTGAGCATCTCTCCCAGTGCAGGCGTGAATGCTCTTCCACCTAGATTTGAGTCTGGAGCAGCCAGATCTTCACATTGTGTCAGAATGGGACCCTTCTGGCATTAAAAGGTAAGTTTATTTTTTTTAAAGGAAGTGTGTTTGTGTGTGTGTATATATAAGTGGAGAGAGGAGAATGTGTGGGTTCTTTTTAATTTAGGTGTAGCCATCAGGAAACTTAACAAAATCTTAGTGTGAAGGGACATGAAGCATGGGGTATAATAATGTCTCACCAGTGCTTAACAAAATATTCCCTGCATTCGTAAGATAGCTCTCTGGAGTGAAACGTGGCTGAATTTCCCTCACTAGGTCAACAGTCCCTGACACGTTGGCAGTTACAGACATTTAAAAGGTATTTTTTTCTTATGTCAATTTATAATTTTCCTCAGGGAGGAGTCCAATAGAAATGTGAAGAATAAATATGAACAAATGTGTTCTTTACAAAACCCCCACGATATCCATGGTTTCCCCTTTGTTGTGTCTTGTGGTGTAGTTTTTTTTTTTTTTTTTTTTTAAAGAC
>PVLD010026014.1:0-22829 GCA_004027595.1 Dinomys branickii | reverse complement strand
CTTTGGGAGAATGTCCCTTAAGCTTTCTGCTGAGAGTTCCGCTTAAAAGGCTGTACAGATATTGGTTAGATACTCCCTACCTAGTGACCTGGGTGAGGTGTGTAAGACTGCTCCCCCACCCTCCCAGGGTTCCCTGCAGGTATAGGGATGGATCTCCTCCCCCACTCGGTGATCTGGTCGCGAGCGCCTATATCTCACCAGTTATTGGAGTCCTGCAGGGATGAAGGTTCCAAGGTGCCAGTCTATCCTTTGGGGCTTTCTGCGCGGCTCGCCCGATGCGCACGAAACGTGAGCCCGCTGGGCGTTGCTGCCGCCAGAGAGCCGATCTCTGTCGGGAGTCGCCGGAGAGCTGCGCCGGCTCGGGAGGCGGGAGGGATTGAGGCGTCCGTGCTCTCAGGGCGCTAGGACCCAGAAAATCTTTCTCTCCGCTTCCGGCGCTTGGGTGTCTCCCCGCGGCCCGCCCGACACGCACGAAACGTGGGATTGCCGGGCGTCTCCGCCGCTAGCAAGCCGATCTCTGTCGGGAGTCGCCGGGGGGCTGCGCCGGCTCGGGAGGCGGGAGGGATCGAGC
Organism: Dinomys branickii; assembly: GCA_004027595.1. Classification (NCBI taxonomy): domain Eukaryota; kingdom Metazoa; phylum Chordata; class Mammalia; order Rodentia; family Dinomyidae; genus Dinomys; species Dinomys branickii. The sequence goes on along the minus strand of PVLD010026014.1, from coordinate 22,258 downwards.
CGCCATGCTCTCAGGGCGCTAGGACCCAGTAACTCTTTCTCTCCGCTCCCGGCGCTTGGGTCTCTCCGCGCGGCCTGCCCGACATGCGCGAAACGTGGGACCGCCAGGCGTCTCCGCCGCTAGCAAGCCAATCTCTGTCGGGAGTCGCGGGGGGGGGGGCTGCACCGGCTCGGGAGGCGGGAGGGACCGAGCCGGCTGTACTCCCACGGCACCTGGACCGAGCCAAGCTTCCTTCCCGCGCGGATCGTCCCTGGCTCCCAGCGACTGGGGCTTTCCCACGTCTCGCCCCGGCAGGCTGGTCCGCCCTACCACATCTCCCCCGGCATCTCAGAGAAATACGCCCAGTCTAAACTTCCCAGCCGAGGTCCTGGCATTCACGCTCGCCAAGTCTGCCTCGAGCTGGTGGTGTTTATTAAGGAGGTTCGCTCCCTTGCTGCTCACCTGGTCGCCATCTTCCCCGGAACCTCCAAGTCTCTGGATTTTTATACTAGAGTTCTTGGAATGACGCTACTCCAAAAGTTTGATTTTCCTACTATGAAATTTTCACTCTATTTCTTGGCTTATGAGGATAAAAATGATATCCCCAAGGACAAAAAGGAAAGAGTAGCGTGGGCCTTATCCAGGAAAACTACACTTGAGTTGACACATAACTGGGGCACTGAGGATGATGACACCCAGAGTTACCACAATGGTAATTCAGACCCCCGGGGATTCGGTCACATTGGAATTGCTGTTCCTGATGAAAGTTTTTACCACAAAGGGCTGATATTTGAGGCAATAGATATGTTTAGCTCTATTTAAACATCATGCGATGTATACATGTATGGAGCACAACAGGAATCTCTAATGTGTGCAGTTTTTATGTATCTGGTTTTTAAAGCAGAAAAAAATGCATAAACAAGTTCAGGTTACTCCTCTGCTCCCGCTCCTCTGCAGATCCCTTTCCAACTTAGAGTAAATGGGAAAATTTTTGCCATCTCCAGATCCATCCTCTACAATCTCCAAGTCTCACCCTGAGCCTCCCTGGCCCCCAAACGTCAGGTCCTGCTCCAGTACACAGGCTCTGGCCATCTCTCCCATAAGTCAGGGGATTCCTGCATTTGTCTGCCCCTATGTCTGTCTGCTCTGGTCTCGACTGCCTTCTTAGCTCAACCTCTTGGTCTTCTTAAGTGTCACTTTTTTTTGAGACAGTGTCCTACTACGTAGCTCAGGTTGGTCTTGAACTCACCATGTAGCCCAGAATGGCCTCCAACTCACAGTGACCTTCCTGCCTCAGCCTCCTGAGTGCTGGGATTACAGGTGTGTACCACCATTCCTGGCTTTAAATGTCACTTTCTCAGTGGGATTCTTTGCCTACTCTGATGACAGTTGCAAACTGGCCATGCTGAGCCATTCATTCCCTTCACCCTTCTATGTTTTGGTGCTCTTGGAAGTCTTAAGTGCTAGTTAACTATCATTTTATTAAATCTAAGAAACAATCAGTTATAGGAAACATTATCATTGTATGTACCACTAAGAAATCAATCAAAAATTGCTGCCAATAAGACTGGTATATTTTTTTCTCATCACTTTAAAATCATTTTGTGGTCTTTTAAAGAGCCATTTTAGATTTCTATCAATACAAATTTTTCTTATATCTCACTATTGTGTAAAACCAAGAGGAAAATAAAATTGTTTTCAACAAAACAAATTGCTAAGGACAGTGGTAGTGAGCCTATGGCATGCATACTATTGTGTTTTTAAGTCAAAAGATGTTAGTGTGTGGTTGTTTTTTCTAACCTAACACCTCAGTATTTCTGTTTAACTGTAGTGTTAGTACTTTATGATAAATCAGGGGGCTTAGCTTGCAGTTTGGGCTCTCATCTCTAAAAGGTTCACCATCATTGGTTAGGGTATCACTAAAACTTCAGCATGTTTGGAGTTTTGTTCTGGATCAAGTGACTTGGATTCACAGATACAGAGTCCTGTGCTCTCAGGAGGTTGGGAGAGTCAGCCCTGCTCCAGAGAACTCTGCTACTGCCCAGCACTCTCTCCAACCTGTGGACATTTTCTTCAAGCTCCAGTTTTCACACACTGGCAATAGCAGCTCTCTTGACTGACACCTGGCCAACTGCTCTGTGAGACACATACAGGCCTCTGGGTCTTAAGATGTAAAAACTGCATGTTAGAATAGATTAGAGCAGTGTTGTTACTGACCTGCCTGAGAACATAAGCTCAGAAAGGACACGCTTTGTGCATTTATTATTCACTGCTGTAGCTCCATGCCTATTATAGTCCTTGGCAAGTAGTTGTTCAGTTGTACTGCTGGGCTAGGAATCATTAAATTAGAATACTAAACCATCTTTCCGTTAGGCACTACATAACCTCTGTGAAATTGAGTTGGATGGATAGATGGATGGATGGATGGACGGATGGATGGATGGATGAAGGAAGGAATGAAAGAATCTTCCCCGCTCTGAGTTCCTCTTTGTTTTTAAAACTGACAAAACTTAGGACTCTTTGTTTGGTCCCTCTGTGATTCTAACTTGGACATTTTCCACTCATGCTTTTAATAATTGGTAATAAGAGTTGAGAAAGTTGAAGAAATGCTGATGGGTGAATCAAAGGACTACATGGTAGAATTTTACACCTTTAATAACATTCTCAGAATACCCTATTGCTTAATAAATCAGAACAACTAAAAAAGAGAAATATTGCTTAGATGAATCACTGAAAATTTTCCTATGTCAGAATAGAGCAAAATAAATTGATCTGGTGCAATATCCTTGACTTTATTTTATTGTCAAAACTACCACCTACTCCAATGACATTTATCCTACAAAGATAGGTAGACAGTTTCTAGCTGAATTATTTTACTTGCTGCTGCTAAAATCTTGATACATGCAATTAGCATTTTTTGAGAACATTTATTAGTAGAGTATATATAAGAAATTATGGAATAAAGGAAAAGGAGAACAGTTAAGGCCAGCATGCTTAGTGGGAAGATCATTTCAAATTTATTATTCAAGACCTCATATACTGGGCCTACCTCTCTTTGCAAATGGTACATGGGACCCACTGTAGCATGTAAGAAAGATTAATTCTGATCTTCCAATGCTTTAGTTTTGTAGTATAATTATACAAAGCTTAGGGGTAATCTTTATGTTTCAGCTAAACCAAGCTTTAAAAAGATTTGCTTTTTGGCAATTTTATCATGGCTTTTAACTGAATTTGCAGAATACACCTGAAGTTTGGAACTATGCATACTCCGTTGACTCCCGCTTTATCAGTGAACAGAGCTGACAGGCAGGAGACCAACCCTTCAAAGGAATAAGAGAAGTTTGACTGTTTACTCTTTATTTTTTGTCACCTCCAAAATTTTTGTCATCTGAAGACGATAAATGAACAATGATTACAAAGAAACTACACAACAACTGTGTATGCTCTTCGTGTACGAAACTCCAGTATATTTTTGCCTTCTAAAAGAGCAGGATGCATGAGGAACGGATGATGAAATGAGCTGCACTGTACTCCTCACAGGGAAACGGGAGTTACCGCCTTCTTGGCTGCGCAGTCTGTGTCTGTGTCTGTGTCACCACCTGCATCTGTGTCTGTGTCTATCCATGCACCTGATCTCCAAGGCCCTTTCCCATGGACCCCCAGCAGTCACGTCATTTTCCCATCTGCGACTGTCCGGTGTGATGTGATTTTATAGCATGATTGATTTTAGAGCTCAAAAAGTGCAGAACTGGGGAACAAATTATTGTTGTTGCTATTATTATTATAATTTACATCTAAATCTTGGTCTTCTAATGGTGTCTGGATCTTAAATGTCCCCAGAACCTGTGTGTTCCAGGCCAGGTGCCCAGCATGTGGTGCTCTTGTAGGTGAAGGAATCTTGAGGAGATGGGCTTAGGGGAAGGATGTTAGGGGGTTGGGGGCAAGTCCCTGATAGGAACATCGTGACCCCCCACTTTCTGTCTCTTTTGTTTCGTGGCACCTATGAGAGGAGCAGATCCCCCTCCATCACCCGCTCCCACCATACAGGGCCAAAGCAGCACCACCAAGTGGGTGGATCAAAACCCTTCAAACTGTGAGTCAAAGTAAATGTTTCCTCCTTTTCAGTTTATTTGCCTCAAGTGATGGGAAGCTGACTAATACAGTGTGATTATACCCCCCACATTGTCCTTCTAATGCTCGGAGTGTGTGAGATTTCCATCTCCCAAAGTCTAAAACAGAATTACACGTGTTTGTGATGGATGGGTCTGTTCATACAGACTAAGTTTTCAAATGGAGAAGTAAGTTGAAAACAGATATAAAAAATACGTTAGAAATTTGGGGAGAAGTGGGTGATGATAGTGAACTCTGGACTGGTACTTTGCGTCTGACAATGGCATGGTGTCTCAGAAATATGCATTTTTATGATGAATTTTTAAAAGAAGTCCATATGAGGTTTTACAGAGTAACAAGAAAGATGTGCTACTTCAAACACTTTATTAAGGCACTGGAGAATGCCCTGGTTTGGGAAAGGGCTCTGGGGGGGTCCCTGGAATGCTACAGATGAAGCACCAACTCCCCACCGGGCACGCAGAACAGGAGCAAACTCTGGCACTGGCCAAGGCCATCCTCATGTTTCGTAAATTTTGCACGTTATTTTTCTAGAATAAGTCACTGTGTCTAGTGATTTTATTCACTGTTAAACATTTCAGAAGACAGAGTTAAATGCGTCTGTTAAATGGCATCTGTTATGCTTGATACATTGTGTCAACTTGGGGAGTCTAGAGGTTTGGCTGAGTGATTCAGCAGGAAGCCAGGGTGCTTACTTTGTATACATCCTGAGCCTGTGGGAGTGGAGGGCATCGAGACTGTGTGAGAGCTACACGCCCCCTGGGTGGGGGTAGGCTGTTTACAATGTAATGGAAGAGAAGAGGCTGCTTGCAGCCATTCCCCCCTTTTGCTGTGGTTGTTTTACTGTGCTCTGCTGCCATGAACAGTTTGCCCTCTGCCATGTGCCACTGTGCCTCAGAACCAGCCAAGTATGGACTGAAACCTCCATAAACTATAAGCTAAATAAACCTTTCCTATCCTCATTTGGGGTGTTGGGTATTTGTCTCAGCAACGAGAGTAAAGTAACCAAGACAGCATCCCATTTACGATCCTGGGAAGGCATGTAATGGGGAGAGAGACCAGTTACAAGCGCTGCTCTTCTGGTACTTTGTTATCTATTCAGTTGCGGAGGCGGACAAGGTGGTGTGGAATCAAATTGGCAACATGACCCATGCTCTCATTTGTGGTTCTCTGGGTGGCCAAATAAAATTAGGGTTGTAACCAAATGCTGAACAAAAGTGACAGCTCAGCAAAAGACCTGGGAGGTTGAAAGCTGCATTAGGGTCCAGCAGTAACTATCCTGTTCTTGTCTTTATGCCACATGGCCTATTTTAAAACCAGGAATTTCTGAAAATTAGGTTTCAAGTGAATATAAACCTGAGACTTTGAAAATAGAACCTAAAGGCAGAAAGGCATATCCAGAGATATGAATACTCTTACATAACTCTGAATGGTTTTGGGGTATTGTAAGTCCTCCATGCGCATTAAACTCAACTATTAAAGAACTGTCTCTGCTATGCACTATAAGCTTTACAGTTAATAAGTCCATTACCTGTGCTGGAAATTCAACCCCACTGAATAAATAACAAACATGTCTATTTGTACAAATGAGTATCTTAACATGGTTTTACTATAGATGATACCTGAATATATATTTTTTAAAAGAATCACCCATAGTTCCAAGTAGGACCTTAAAATTGTAACCTATAAATTTTGTTATGGCTTGTCACTTGTAGAAAGTTTACATATAAAAAAATATATATAACTTAATAAAGGCAAGAGGAGAATGCCTGAGATCAAATGCTTAACAGATATACATCTGAGTCTAAATTACGGAGTTCATATAATACCGGTGCCCAGACATAATCGTTTGAAAATACACATTATATCATCTTAGGAAAATTTGGTTCTCATATTACTCTTCCACTTCAGTCTATCCTAGAATCTTGGGCAGAAAGGAAGACTGGTGATTACTATATTCTCTCTGTTCTTACCCCGGATGTGATTGCTGTAGTGAGTCTGTGTAGGCAATACCTGTTCTTTTATTTGCAGCTCAGGGTTTGTAAGTCTTTATTTGTGTCACAAAGTGTAGGAGAGATTTTGTGACTCCAGTTAAGAATGGTGACATGATTCCAGGCGCACAAGCTACCCGTTCTGAAGTTCTCAAATAAACAGAATGAAAGCCACCGCTCCTGCCTCACTTGTTGAGATGAGAAGCACAATTGTCAATATGTAGAATGTATAATTCACCATTGTCCCTTTGATCCTTTGTCCTAGTGATTTTTATCACCCCTTCCTTCTTTGAAAAGAAAATAATTTGACCTGTTATGTTTCTCATATCGACATCTCCATATTTCTCCCAGATTACTACATTTGTACAAATTGCTGAAGAAAATGGTGAACCTTTCAGAATTTTATTAGGCATTTTAAACAGTATCACAGTTCATTAACACTGAATGGGAACTGTTAAAGTAGGTCATTTTCTAAAACAAAATAAATAGCAATAGAAGCGGGAAAATACCAAAAGGCATTTGGGCCTTTGTTTACCACAGAATTATGGCCTGGGAAAGGAGGAGGGGGCTGCAAGGGGTGGAAAAGGAGGTTTGCCTAAAAGTAGGTTAGAGGAGGCAGAGTCCATTGGCGAGTTGTGGTACAGCCCCCAACGTGGCGCCTGCACCACAGGCTGCTACGGCGATTTCATGAGAACTGGCAGATCATGAGAACTGACCCCTCCTGACCCCAAGCTGCCACCCTGAGCCCACAGCTCAGCGGCAGTTGCTATGGCAACTTTGGAACAGTGGCTCTAAGGTGTCAGATTAAAGAATTCTGAGCTAGGCCAGCCTGGTTCCTTATACTAAGTACATACCGAGAGCAAAAGAGAAGGAACTGCGGAGTCATCCTCTACTCTATGTTAGCTGTATGGTTCCATGTAAGTAACTCTACCTCTCTAAACCTTTATAAAGTGAGAATAATACTGCTCATCTTACACAGTGGATATTATTAGTGAAGCAGGTATGAGATATCTGATAAACTGCTTGTTTTATAGTGGGAATTCAAAGGATCGCAAGTGTCCTTCTTAACTTGTCTCCTGGGCCAGACTCTGTGATAAATAACGTACCCCAACTAAAAATGAGTGCTTTGATCCTGTTTCTTTAAGCTTGGCATGCAAAAAATTGCTCCTCAAAACTATGAAAAGGCCTTGTCTCATCCCACATGGGGCTTCTGCATCTGGGGCCGCTCCTCTGTCCGGGAGCAGAGTGACGGAGGTGTCCCTTGTATCTCTTAGGATTCTTGATCAGAAGCCACAGAAACCAACTCTAGGAATGAATTTTGAAGATTTTACATTACTTACAGAATTGAAAGGAAGGTGGGAACCCAGACTTGGGAAAGGTAGGTGATCCAAGAGCTGAGCAGCAGGCTCCAGCCTCAAAACTATACCACAGGATGCCACCCGTGTGATGTGGGGACCTTGCCACAGGGCACAGGATGCTGCCTCTTCTGGACTCCGCTGCTCCTTGATTCCTGATGCTGCTGCCATGAATAATTTCTAATGAGGCTTAAATTCTTGATGCATTCCACTTGGGCTCAGGTTTCCTGGTTACAAGGGTGCTGAATGGCACCTGTTTCCCCTTCTGGTTTATATCTAGATGTCCCCCCAAACCTCATTCCCCTATAGCTAGCTGGGTCTCTTGGGAAGTAATTGGCTCATAAGGCTCATGAGTATAAATTATCAATGGATCAGTCCACTGATAAATTTATAGATAAGTGTGATGTTGGAAGAGAGCGTCCTTCAGGGTTGTGACCTGGAAGGGTCTGTCTCCCTCCCCTGATCCTCCCTCCAGGCTTTCTGCTTCCTGCTCCCCTGCCATGAGCTGTTCCTCTTCTCCAGGTCCCTCTACCATGCTGCCCTGCCTTGGAGCCAGCCAACTACTGGCTGAAACCTCCACAAACTGTGAACCAGAATAAACCTTTCCTCCTTTAAATTGTGGATGTCAGGCATTGTATCTTAGCAACAAGGACGGTAACTAAGAAAGTGACTCCTCAGCAACAAACAGAGGAGTGTTAGAATACACAGGCATTTAAAGAAAATGCAATCGTTTATGTGTTCTCTAGATAGGGAAGTTATCATTATTCAAGTAATCTCCTGTCTTTGAATTCTCCAGCTAGAATAAACACTTCTCTCATGCATGTTGCCAGGTCCAGACTGGCTGGGCCTGTGAAGACTCCTTTTTCCACATGAACATAATGATTCTCAAATTTGCCTCACTGGTGGTACAGCTGAATGTCAGCTCTCTGCAAAGATAAAACCCTTCAGGGCAGGCACAAAGTTCATGTGGTCAGGGTCTAACATGCTGAGCAAAGAGCAGAGGCTCAACACGTATTTGTTGACTAACACATCATCCCTGAAATACAACTACAACTTTGCACTAGATATTACTATAAAAGATACATTAAATAAGTATAACTTACTAGGTGTATTAAAAGTGCAGCATGAGCTTTACTTCACAATGACACTTTAATGTTAGAGGAATTTTAACTGAAAATATAGTTTCCCATTCTATTGGATAAAAAATCTCTGGCAGGCTTATTGACTACCTTGGTCACATTTGAAGCACTGGTAAATCCTTTAGGTTGCAAAAAATAATTGGAACTTAGAACACTTGGCTCAAGATATTAATTTGTACCTCCAGTTTTATTTCAAGGTAAGAATGTGGTATATACACACAATAGAGTATTATGAAGCCGTGAAGAAAAGTAAATTTGAATCATTTGTAGGAAAGTGGACACATTTTGCGATCATAATGTAAGATAAAATAGATCCTGAATGTTAAGTATTGCATGGTTTCTCCTATACTAGGAACCCCAAATATAAGTAATTGAAAGAGTAAAATAAAAGAGATGATAAGAAATAAAGAGGAAGACTTTGTAGAGATGGGGGGGACCTGGAATGGAGGAGATGGGAGAACAGGAAGTTTCAGATTTGTCAGTGGTTCCCAGAAGGTCGGTACAGAAACTGCAGAAAGACCTGCACCTATGGAGTTACAGACTGCAGGTGCTCTAGTCAGGGCTCTGGAGAACCTTCCTGGCCAGTGGTCCTCAGTAATTCCCTGGCAGAGGACTGCCACTTTTGAAATATCTAGCCCCACAGAGAAAAGGGGCTCTCCTTCCACAGCCCTCTATACTTCCGCATTTTTTAGCACAAATGACTAAGAAGTTCGATTGCATCTCCCACTTGAAAGCACAGAGCAATGTAAAAAGGAAAATAGAAATTGAATCAAACATAAATCAGGCTCAACAGTTTTGTTTTCCTTCCTTCTCGCCCACTTCATCTGTTCTGGGGTTGGGAACAGGCTTCTGTGGAAATGTAAAGCATTCGTCACCAGGATTCCATGTCAGGGTTGCAGAAAACACCTGCCTGAATACAGGGCCAGAGGAAATGAGTTCCCATTCCTGTCCCCTGGAGGTACCTTGCTGTCCCACAGGGTTAGGGACAAAATTTCTAGCTATATTTTTTACCCAAAAAATTCTGTTTGGAAAGATTCTCTTTCCTTTGCTATCTGCAACTAGTGGTGTGATGTTTCTCATAGTGACCCCTCATGGGACTCCGTCGTTTCGTGGGAAACGAGAAGAGCACAGTCCTCTTTTGATCTATGAGGGAAGAGACACCTAAGCACATGCTGTCTGTGTGTGTAATAACCTGAGACACCTAAGCACTGCCAGTGTGTAACAGTACCCTTTTCACTCATGCTCTGGAAGGACTTGTCGGTTTTAAGTAACTGAGCTGGAGAAAAGGTTTATTTAGCTCACAGTTTGTGGAGGTTTCAGTGTGTGATCAGCCGGCTCTAAGGCAGGGTGGCATGTCCACAGTTCAAGGAGGCAGAAGACAGAAAAAGCAGCAAAAGCTAAGCGGAGGGAGCAAGCCCTTTTTCCTCCCTTATATTGTTAGCAGGCTACCGCTCCCTAGGGCAGGTGTAGCGCTCACACCACCTCTGTGCCCTGCTCTTGCACAGGACAAAGATGTGTACAAAGTGAGGACCCTGGCCCCCTGCTGAGTCCCTTAGTTAAACTTCTAAACTCCTAAGGTTGACACAATGTATCAACCATTGCAATTCACCCCTTTTCAATTGGCAGCCAGACACATTTCTTTAAATTGGTCTCCAGATACAAAGACATGCTTATCCTTAACAAAGACATGCTTATCTCACAACTTGAACATTATAACACAGGTTTAGCCATCCTTAAGAATCAGTATGAAGTTTATCAACATTACATTACGTTACAACCATAACATTTCAACCCTGGCCCCCCCAAAGACTCATGCACATCCCTTTATGCAAAAGGCATTTAGTCTATCTGTAAGAGTTGCCAAAGTCTTAGTTTCAGCATTACTGAAAATTCTGAGTCCCAAGTCTCCTCCAACATGTAAGGCAAACTTAGTTGCAAGCCCCTGTACAAATGAAAAGTTAGACCCTTCCAACATTCAATGGCACAAAATAAACATTTTTATTATAAAAGTTACAAATGGGAATACAAGAGCTTGGGACCAAAGTGAGTCCAAAATCCAGCATGGAAAATCCAGTAGTTCCATGTTCAGCATCTGAGGCAATCTCTGGCAAATCGTGAGCTCCAAAGGGCTTGAGTGATTCCAGCCCTATGGTACTTTTGATGGTTACACCTCCCACAGCTTCTCTCTTGAGTCTGCTTTGCTCTCTCCTTGCAGATTTCCTTACATGATCTGTGTTTCTGGCTTTTTTAAACTTCTGGGGTGTCCACTAGACCTTCAGCTGCACGCTCACAGCTTTACACACTTCCCTCTCAGGGGCATATCGCCTGGCCTCCCAGGCCTTCTGAAACTGAGTTGGAAGCTTTTTAAACCCCATAACTCTTGCACTCTGCATGCACCTAAAACCAGTGCCATGTAGATGATGTCAAGGTCTGCTGTCAGCTAGAGCAGTAGCCAGGCTTCCTTCTCTCCTGGTTGTAGGGGTTGAGTGCCTGGATTGTTGAGCACCGTGAATCTAATTCTGAGGAAAATTTTTCTATGATGCTGACATTTTGCAACCTGGTGTTGCTGCCACCATGCTGAAACATGGTGCTCTGTGGTTTTCTCCTCAAAGCAAAGTCTTTCACTTTTGCAGTTTTGAGGCAGCAAAGAGTGGAGACTTGCTGCTTCTTGTGATGCCCTCAGGCCATCTATTATATTCTCCTGTTCCTGCTCAACAATCAAGATCTCCTCAGCTCTATCTTTGTAGTCCACACCTTTACTGAAACTTCCTATCTGGCCAAACTCACTTTTAAAAACATCCTCTTGGGCTCTTTGCTCTTGATTCTCAACATAAATCTGGTTAAAAGCCCCCAGTAGCAGCCATGTCCCTGCCTCAACATTCGAGTACCTTGAAATTTCTTCTACCAGATTAATTAGTCCACCACCTTTAATCTTAGTCACAGGAAAGTCTCGGGACCTGAGCAAAATACAGACAAACTTTTTGCCAAGCCATAATACACATTATCTGGAGTCGAACAACCAATGAAGTCCTTCTCTCCAGCAGAAACCCCCAAAGCCTGATCTTCCCTGGCAGGATTTCTGTCAGCCTTCTAGTCTTCTGAGCTCTGACCAGAATCTTTCATACAGAACAGCCTAAGGGATTCTAGCACTACTCTTTCAGATGACATTTTTGAACCTTTCCAAACTCTTCCCACAAGCCATTTCCAAAGGCTCTTGAACTGCATGGACAGGTGTAGACATAGCAACAACCCCACTCGTAGTACCAAATTCTGTACCAGTTACTTTTTTCTCACTACTGAGACAAAATACCCAAGTCAAGGTTTATTTATCTCATAGTTTATGGAGGTTTCAATCCATAATCATCTGGTGCCAAGGCAGGGTGCCGTGATGGTGGGACAACAGTTCAAGGTGGCAGAAGACAGCAAAAGCAGCAAGAGCAATAAGAGGAGAGTAGAATTTTCTTTTCCTCTGTATAATGTAAGCAGGTTACCACTCCCTAGGGCAGGCATAACACACACCATCTCCATGTCCTCCTCTTATGCAGGATAAGGATGTTTACAAAGTGTGGACCCTGGTCCCCTGCTGAATCTCTTAGTTAAGTTTCTAAACTTCTCAAGTTGACCCAACGTATCAACCATTACAAAGGACTTTCAACTTGTTGAAAGTACTTGAGCAGCTAGAGAATGTAAAGGAAAAAATAAGTACATAAAGTTAAACAGAGGAAGAGCAAATTTTTCAGTTCTGTTAGTGAAAGATCTAAGGACCTCAGCTAAATCTCTGGAAGTGCTAGTGGGGCTACCATTGCATAATGCTCTCATCAACTGCAGTGTTGGCTAGAGAGCCCTACATGGGAAGGAGGGAAGCAAAGCAGATGAAGGAGGAAGAAAGAAGCATATATCTATCTGAAAGGCAGAAGAAAAAAAGAAAGGAGAGAGAAAAGAAAAACTTTCTGAAAATGTAGTAGCAACAGTGAAAATGTTTACATTTCCCATACCTTGTATGTGGAGTTTTTTAAATTTTCTACTTAAAAATGTATGTGTGTAAGTAGCATTTACATACAATAGTTAAAGGGAAATGGAAGTGTTTTAGAATGAAAAGAACTGATAACAGTCCTACACTGACCCAGCCCTCTGCTGTGTGGTTGTGCCTGTCTGCCAGACACCTTAGTGTTGGAGGGAGGGCTGCACTCTATCCCAACCGTCCACCTCGTGAGCTGCTGCTTGGCCTGTCGCCTACCACCACTGGTCTCATTCTTCTGGTCCCTGCCTTCCTGAAGTCTGCCTTCATCTAGGTTGTTGCCATGAATTCCTCACTGTTAATTATCTCAGAGCCCCTTCCAGCCACAAGTGCACCTTCCCCTTTATTGGACTTACCTTCCTTTTGGATCCATTTCCTTTAAAGTCTCAGGACCAATGCCTTCCAGCATCTCACTATTCCAAAAAGCATGTGTTTTATCCATAAAGCTCTGTGTAAAGCTCACAGGTACTAGAGAAATGGCTACTCTCTAAGTTTCAGTCACAGACTATAACAGCATTGCTAGGATGCAGGCATGGTCTGCCCTCCATACCCATGGGGTCTCCATTGGTGGGTCCCCTGAACTGCACACTATGGTTGTTGCTGTTATTACTGGCAATATGTGTAGATATTGTCTGTTCCTATAGCATCATTTGTCAGCAAAATGAAACAGGGATCTAGTCCTTGTGGTTGGAATCCCTGAATTTATGCCTGAACATAAATAGTAAAGGTTTTCTAAAATTGGGCTTGTTATTAATGTTGATTCTGCTGAAGATCAATAAAATTCTGAGTCAGTGAAGGGAATACTACATTTCACTATTATTTTCAACTCAAACATTTGTCCTATAAAATCTTCTGATATTTACTAAGATTCACACACATGGTTCAGTCAACTGAGAGTTTTCAAGATATGTTGTTTCTGTGGAAACTTGGTACCACTTGAAGTTTCCTGGGTGGAGGTTGCAGTCTGGGACACTGCCATCCCCTTCTCTGGTTACCCCAAGCAATTGTTTTTTGAACCTTCAGTTAAAAGCTAGGCTGAGTGTCTTGGCCAGCTGTCTCACTACTGAAACACAGTACTTGATACCCACAGTTTAAAGGAAGACAGCTTTATTTGTCTCACAGTTTCAGTCCATGGTCCACTGGCTCCAAGGAAGAAATGGCAGGTGGAAGGGCCTGATGGAGGACAGCTGCTCACCCCCTGGTGGCCAGGAAGCACAGGGAGAGGCAAAAGGTAGAAGCCAGGGACAAAAATGCACCCTTCCAGATGACATCCCAGTGACTACCTCCTACCAGGCCCTATCTCCTGTGCCATATATATTTTTTTGGTACCAGGAATTGAACTCAGGACCTAGCGCTTGCCAGGCAGGTGCTTGTGCCACTGAGATTTATCCCTGACCAGGTACAATCTCCTGACAGCAAGTTAAGCTATGAAATGATCCATGGACCAACCCAGGATCCCCAACACCCAGGCCACAGACCGGTTTTGGCTCTCTCCTGGTCCACTGGGAACCAGACAGCACAGGGAGATGGGGCAAGTGAACAAGGGATACTCCAGCTGTGTTTACTGCCACTTCCCATGGCTCCTATACCTGCCTGAGCTCCACCTCCTGTCAGATCTGCAATGCATCAGGTTCTCATAGGAACATGAACCCTACTGTGAACTCCACATGGGTGAGGTCTAGGCTGTGAGCTTCTGAGAATCATCCTGGGTCCAAACCCCTAACTCTGCACCCTGGTCAGTGGCAAAATTGTCTTAGATAAAATTGTCTTCTAAAATGGCTGGACCAGAAATGAGTACAACACCCCCATGAACCAAACACCTTCCAAAGCTCACAACTGAACACACGAGAATTTACGGGGACACTGTAGATCTAAACCATGATGGTGAGCGTGACCACACTTAGTTTCCCAAATTTCTCTTTTATGTTCTCTCCCCCAAATGCCCTAAAAGAAGCACTAAAAATAGCTTCAGTGGCTGCTATGCTATCTCACCACAAACATGATAACCATGTGAAATCACACACTTCACTAGCTGGATTTAATCATTTCAAAACATTATGTTGTACATGATATATACATACAATGTTATTGTCAACTGAAAGAAAACTGTAATAAACACATGTGGGTTTTGGCTGTCTTTATTTTCAGTTTAAAAATGTTTGGAAGTATGTATAGCTTTGATACAATTTCACAGCATTCCGGAGCCCCACAGCCTGATGGGCAACTACCGCCAACTTCCAGAGCATGTGAAAGCCTACAAGATCGAAATCAGGGTGGCATTTAACCTAAGAGACGGTCAGTCATGACACTCCCCTACTCTAAGGGATTCACAAAGAGACAAAAAAAAAAGTTTTGTATTTCTCCTCCTCCTGCTCCTCCTCCTCTCCCTCCTCCTCCTCTTCTTCATCTTCCTCTTCTACCTTTTTCCGGTCAAACTTACCAGGATCCTTGGCACCATCGAACTTTCCTTTGGACTCATAGTCCGCACGTCCCTCTCACCCTTCTCCTTCGGCTTCCTGCCTTGGTGATGTAGGCTGCTTTTCACTGTCACATGTTATTCCACATCCCACCCAGCTTTTGGGCCACATCCCCAATGCAGATACCAGGGTTGGTGCATTTGATCTTGGGCCAGAATTCCGAACAAAACAGGAAAAATTCTGACAGTGGCCTTTTGGGGGTGTTGGGATCCTTTTTCTTCTTGCTTCCCTTCATGGGTCCATAATCTTTCATCTTTCGGTCATAGTGAACTTTTCCTGCCTTGGCCGTTTCATCAATCTTAGATTTCTGTTTCCCAGACATATCTTCCACCTCTCTGATCACTTCTTGAAAAATTCTGCAAAACTGACAGGAACCTCTGGGTTCTTTTTGTGCTCCTCTCTGCAGGTCTGCACAGAGAAGGCGCATGCAGACTTTTTGCCCTTTGGTTTCTTGGGGTCCCATTTAGCCATCCTGACTGTATTGTCCGCTAGTCTCTTGGCTGTCTTAGAGCAACGTTAACTGTGTGTTTTTGTTGTCTACATCCTTATTTCTATTTTTCTACCTGATCTACAAATTCCTGAACAGCACACATTCATAGATATATTTATCCTGTATTCTGCTAAATTTTGGTGTATATATTATGAGAACATGAGGTTTGTTATATAATCTACATATTTTAAATTTATACCTGTCCCTAATGAACTGTTCCTTTTATCGAGACATAATGACTCAATTTCTAAATGCTTCTTGACTTGAAATATATTTTGCCTGATATTAAAAAAACAGATTTGGACCTTTGAGTTAATATTTTAATTCCCTATATCCTAAGAATTTAAATCTTAAACAGTGATGCCTTGATTCATGAACACTTCGTTGGTGAACAGAAACATTCAGCAAAATTTTGTTTCCATTCAAAAACTCTGCATTGGTCTGAACTTTATGGAGAAATTTGTGACCAGAATTATGGCATGAAGTAAATTCATGAACCAAGGTCCCACTGTCATTTCAGAAAAATGTTATTGTTGCCTTGGATATTTCTAAAAAGAAAATGTAGCTTATAGCATGGCCAAGATAACACCACCATGATCCTTGAGGATCCTGAGGGTACCTTTTTGCTATGGTATCAAACCCCATCCCTAAATACAAGCACACTTCTTTTTATTACCAGATACTCTGAGCAGAGACCCAAACTCCCCAACAGCTCCAAGGTATTCACAGCAGCACTTTCTCTCAGAGAGCATGTGCCTTACAACCCTCTCACCTCCCAGTATCCTGCTTGCACCATCAAAGAATGGGGATGAAGTTCCTGCCTATAAGCACTGCTGTGTTCTTTTTGATCAAGGTCTGCCAGTTCCAGGACCATCGGTACCTCACTACTTCCTTCCGCAGCACCATGGCTCACCTCTCTGGCCGGGTGTTCTGCTCTGCTGTGTTCTTAGAGTGGTCCAGTTTCTACACAACAGCAGAGCCATGGTGACAAAGCACAGAGGACAAAGATGGAGCTCAAGAAGAGCTCATTTGGACCAGAATAGTCCTCTGTGGAGGATCACCGGGCCACTCTCCCTAAAAGAGGAGCAATCGCCTCCATTTTGGCTGAGCCTGACCCTATTTCTGTATACTGATACATACTGAGCTGGCTGGGACTTTTCTTTATCCCTTCGGTTGGCTTTAAGCAATGTAGATCAGTCTAGCTGAGGTGCTGATGGTAATCTTTGGAGATGCCAGGCGTGTTTCCCCGACCCCCATTGCTCCCTTGAGTGAACCGGGATGAGGCAGGATGTGTGAGCCAATGCTCCACACTGTGAGCTTCGGAATAGAGGCTGTGACTTCCTGGAGCTTGAAAGATCACACATCAGAGCTGAAGCACCAACCCCAAAACATTAGGTACTACCTCAGTTGTGTTATGCAGATTACTCTTTCTGCATATACTTCTCTCTGCATTTGGCAGAGGTGATTTCAGGTCTCCTACCTAGCCCAGCTCATGGCATTCATCTACTTCCCATGATTCTCACAGTCACTCGTCCTCAACCCACTCCCTTCTTCATGAATGAATAAAATCTGGGTTCAAACTTGGGTTGAGGCCTTTGTTCCAGATGGCCATCATCATGGCTGGACTTAGGACCCCTTGGCTCCCTGTAGCTACAAATATGCCTTAATGCCTTTATTCTTGCCATAAGTTGCCCTGGAAGTGGTAGATTGGAATTAACTCTAGAATTCCAATAACTTTTCATTACAAATATAAACTTCCTGGGCTGTGATGAGGACTGGGAAGGGTTCCCTATAGTCTCACGCTCCTGCCAGCCCATTGAGCATAAAAGCCACAAGGCCAGTGGTTACCTTGAGGATCCAGCCCCTGTAGGAAGCGTCCTCACCACCCTCTCTTTCTAACACTGCCCTTCACCTGCTCTGCCTTGGCACATAGCTCTCAGTGGTCACAAAGGGCCTTTGCACAGCACCTGCTTTGCCTGCAGCACTGATTTAACTTGCTGCTCCCTCATGGTCTTTGCTTAAATGTATTTTCACCAAGGTCTATCTAGTTGCTTTTATGTCAGTACCATGCTGTTTGAATAATAAATGAGCATTTAGATGTGATGAGTGGGCTGACGGAAGCAATGGCGGGTAACCCACAGGTACATCCATCTTCAAATTAGCCAAGTTGCATGTACACATGAAATACTGTATACACAGCTTTTGCAAGTCAATCATACCCCAATAAACTGTAAAAGCCTTTATACATAGCCAGATGTTCCCTGGCTTAACAAATCTCAGTGGAGAGCCACAGCTCTTACAGGATCTTATTTCACACACACACAAAAAAATGATTGAGATAATTCCCATAAATATGTGTGGTTCTCTTTATGATCAGTAAAATTCTATACCCATCCAATGGAAACAAAACAAACCAAGAAAAGAGATTCCTGTTATTCATAACTAGAAATTAAGAATAAATTGTCCCAATTTTACCTGCTCCTACTCCGGTACTGAGCATTGTACTCAGGGTCTCATGCAGACTTTGCAAGTGTTCTACTACTGAGCTATACCCCTAGACCTTTTTATTTATTATATTTTTGAAGATAAGATTTCACTAAGTTACACAAGCTGGACTATAATTCGAAATTCTCTTGCTTCCACCTGCAAGTAGCTGGGATTACAAGTGTACAGTGTTCCACACAGCTCGATTATACCTTTTATAAATCATTCTTCTTTATCTTGACATAACTCAAGAAAGAAAATAACCTTTAGGTATTCAATTGAGGAAAAAGATATTAAAAAAAAAAGCCAAAGAAAGTTCAGTCTGATACAAATTTGATTTACCTGAGTGCCCTGGAGTTCACTCATGTTCATCTGGATCTGTGGTTGATATTTATTTATTTCCACTATGGTTTTATGGATCAAATGAATAAAAATTTTAAAACATATATATCTTCATGCCACACGATACGATCCTGACACTGTAGCTAAAGCACTGCCTTTGTGTATAAGGGTTTACGTGGAATCTAGTCACAGTCACCATGGAACAACCAGGACCAGCCCACAGTGACTATGTCCTGTCATTTTCTAAAGTGTTCTGCACAGCACAAGTTGCTGATTCCAAACTGGGAGAAACTGCAGCTCATGATTTCCCCATAGAACTACCCTTGTGGATGAAAAGAGGCTGAAGATGCCTGCAGGGGATCCAAGTGATTTCTACTAGAGCGCATCATTTTTCCACTGACTGTGACCTGTGAGAAAATTGTGGTTTTCAGCTGTTTTCAGGATAAATGGAGTTTGTAATAAAAATTTCTTATTACCACAGAACCTTCAAGTACCTGCCTACCCAGCTCAAAGCCTAATGCAGTTATGCATTTCACAGTATTATAGACATGGTTATATAGTCTACGTATCTCCGCATCTAGATGTATTCCACCTGCAAGGAAGACAGTTTCTTTGGTGGAGTTCTTTCCTTGAAAGAACACATTTATTTTGAGACAAAATTTATTGCTTACTACAGAAAACACACAGTGAGTTTCTCCTGCCATATGAAAGGTAATCAAATGTACATCACTTCCTCTAAGGTTTTTGGTCTAAAGAACAATATTCTAATACAATGTATCTGTCTTCTGTATGATTATGAATACCTTTCTTTTCAAAGGAATATATTATGCATGGAGCAATGTCCACACATATAACTGTGCCTGTAGTTATAAAGAGATTTATGCTATTAGTTATATAGTATCACTTATGAGGCAGGAGTGAGAAAGATCTTTCACATGTGGCATAGGTATCACACAATGGAATACTATTTAACCTTAAAAGTGAAGGAAATCCTGTCACTGATGGCAATGTGTATCAAACTGTAGGCATTTTGGTAAGTGAAGTAAGCCAGACACAGAAAGACAAATGCTACAAGATGTCACAAACATGTGGAACCTGACAAAATGGAGCACACAAAAGGAAGGAGCAGGTGGCTGCGAGAGCTGCAGGGACAATGGGCTAAGTATTGCCAGGCAGGGGTCCAAGATTCCAGTTAGACAAGGGTTCCAGTTAGACAGGAGGAATAAGCTTTGAGATTCATTGCACAGCATGTGACCATGGTATAAGCTATTACAGTTCTCAAAATAACTATGGGAATAAATTTCAGATGTTTCACTACAAAAATAATAAATGAGATGATGGTTATGTTAATAAAACTTATTTGTCCCACCTTGAATACATAAATATCAAAATATTGCAATGTACCTCTAAATATATACAATTATGATTTATCAATGAAAAGTAATAAAGATCAAATTACAATTAATTTTAACAAACATATGCTATTGGGCCTGGCATAGTAGTAGATGCTTGTCATCTCAGCACTCAAGAAGCTGAGGCAGGAGGAACATGAGTTCAGGGCCAGCCTGGGCTATGTCATAGTGAATTGAAGGCCAGGGAGGACTACATGGGAAGACACTTTCTCAAAAAACCAAAACAAAACAAAACACAACTGGAAACATATATATTTCAGATAATATTAACAATGGTTTAAAAGTAACTCAGTATTTAATTTTATGATATAGTTTTATTATTTGGAATTTGATCATCCCATAATATAATTGTGTATTTTGGTCACTTCACGTGCTCTAAGGGTTGCTTCACCATCTGGTGTGCTGACAAACACTATAATTAAGCACTCTGAGTGGCAGAGACAGTAAATTCAAGCTCAGCATGGGCAACTCAATGACTTGGTGAGACCCTGTTTCAAAATAAAAAAATAAAAATGACTCAGTGTGAAACTCTAGGTTCAAACCTCAGTGCTGGAAAAATAAGTTGCTTTAGCAGGAAAAAGGAAACCGTATGGTCTTCTATAACATCTATATTTACTGGTAACTTTCTTGTTAATGTGCAAGCTGTATGGATTTTATGGCAATGCTGTGTATGTTGAACTCTGGGCTATAATGTGATAGGCAAAATTACTCGATCCCAGAAAGAGCATCTCCTACTTCTTACGGGATCTTCCCTGTCATGTTTAGGAGATTAACTCAAGATTTGATGACAATAACATACCTGATATAAGCAGAAAGTGTTTTTAAAATATCGGAGAAGCACGGCCCTTGGGGACAGGGACATCCAGGAGGGCTTCCTGGGGGAGGAGGGCACAGTTGTGTCATCTGCAGGGCCATGGGGGATTGCAAGGTTGTCGCCATAGCTACCTGGTCACAGATGCAGAAAGGTCTATAACTAGTCAGGCAAGCAATTCAGTGACTGAGGGAGAGGCAGACTGATCTGAGGTCGGAATACAGTTTGCTGTGAAAACTAAGTTAAAGGAACAATACAAAAAGCAGAGTAGATATTGATTTATAAAATATAACGTTAATTACGCAGAAGATTCATTTAAAAACATGACAGCAATCTTAGATTTTAGGGTATAAAAGCATATAAAGACTGACAGAGTGCTCACTTTAATTCATGAACTTAATGTCTTGATTTTGTTAATCATTTATATCTCAAAAGCTTTCTCAGAAAAGGTTTGGTTCTCTCAGTTGTTTTTACTCGGGTGTTAAAAAAAATTCCCAGATGACTTTCACGGTCTCTGGTTCTTCCGCAGCAGGACCTGCCTGTGGAGCTAGAAACCTAAGACAATAAAGGTAAAGTAGAGAAAGAAAGTCCCGTTGGAGCAGTAAAAACTAAGATTTCTTATCCCTGTATGTTAGCTGGCTGGTGTGTGAAATAAACTCTGTGTGCGAGGTCAAAACGCTGCTGCCGCCGCTGCAGCTCTTGCGCCTGCTCCTGCTCCTGCTCCTGCTCCTGCTCTTGCGCCTACTCCTGTGCCTGCTCCTGCTCCTGCCCCTGCTCCTGCTGCTGCTCCTGCTCCTGCTCCTGCGCCTGCTCCTGCTCCTGCGCCTGCTCCTGCTCCTGACTTCCCGGTGCCTGCAGATCCACCCCAGGGTGACCGTGAGGTCCCGCTCTTCCCAGGACCAGGAGCCCTGCTTAGCCTCAGGGCTCTCCCCTCCCTCGCATTTCCTCAGCTAGGCGGAAGTGCCCATTCCTGGCAGCTCTGAAAGGCTTCTTTGCCTAAAGGCTTCTGTCTTGCTTTCTTGAGACAGCATTGCTTTCTATGTCACGACTGAGTGCAGTGGGGAATTTATATAAATGATGGTGTGGTGGAGTGACATCTGACCTCCATCTGGACCACAAGTCCTGTGTAGACAAACAGCATCCTCTACACATGTGTTGGTTCTCTTAATGCTGCTCTATACCTTTTCACTCCCACTATATCTAGCACATAACAAGCATTCAATAAATATTTGACAAATTCCTAAATTTGATGATGGTGTGACTTTAAAGTGGAGATAACGATAATAGCTCCCATACAGGGTTCATCTGCCCCCCAGGGTTTTTACAAGGAAAAAAGTGAGACACTATATTAAGACAAACACTGCAAGCAATAAAGCACAGAGAGGTGCATTCCTCATAATAGAAATAGCTAAAAAAAGAAAAGTGTAACACATACAATTTTTTTTTTTATTTTAGAAACATAAAAGTACAAAAACATATTGACAAACAGACACCCATTATCATAGAAAATAGTACAATCACAACTAATCTATAGACAAGGTGATATGGTCTCAACAGTAGTTGTTGCTTTATCCATTGATATCTTCGAATTGTAGATGTATGGACCCATATACAGACATGCAAATTTAGTCA
>PVLD010026013.1:0-22831 GCA_004027595.1 Dinomys branickii | reverse complement strand
GGCTCGGGAGGTGGGAGGGATCGAGCCGTCCGTGCTCTCAGGGCGCTAGGACCCAGTAACTCTTTTTCTCCGCTCCCGGCGCTTGGGGCTCTCCGCGTGGCCCGCCCGACACGCGCGGAACGTGGGATTGCCGGGCGTCTCCGCCGCTAGCAAGCCGATCTCCGTCGGGAGTCGCCGGGGGGCCGCACCGGCTTGGGAGGCGGGAGGGACCGAGGCGGCCGCGCTCCCACTGCGCTTGGACCGAGCCAAGCTTCTTCCCCGCGGGGATCGTCCCTGGCTCCCAGCGTCTGGGGCTTTCCCACGTCTCACCCCGGCAGCCTGGTCCGCCCTACCACATCTCCCCCGGCTTCTCAGAGAAATACGCCCAGTTTAAACTTCCCAGCCGAGGTCCCGGCATTCACGCTCGCCAAGTCTGTCTCGAGCTGGTGGTGTTTATTAAGGAGGTTCACTCCCTTGCTGCTCACCTGGTCGCCATCTTCCCCGGATCTCTATTACTGTTTTCATTGCATGAAATAACATTATTGCTAATCCTTAGATTCTGCAAGATCAGAGATCCCGTCCTCGCTGTCTGACCTGTAACCCTGAGAACATAGCAGCGCTCACACCAAGTGAAGGAGCAGAGCAAGGGACATCCAGTTTTGGCTCACCCATTTCCCTCCCTTCCTAACCTTCATCATCTCAGTGAACACTTTTCTCCTCCTCCCACATTTCCCTGAAAATGTGAAGACCAGAGATGGACTGTTGCCAGTGTGGTAATGAAGCCATTCTCATAGGCAGTGGGTTCTGAGATAAACTCTATACATTTTCAAAGTTTCTTGCTGTGACCTCATCTTTAAAATATAATGCGCTGCCCCTTTCTCTATTTTCATTTTACCTCTTAATGCTCCAGAAGTAGCTTCTCTAACACTGTCTATGGACCAGTCCGTCTACCTGTTACCCCGATTCCACCGGCTGGGCCTCCTCTGCTGGCAGGTAGTGCTGAAGAGTGTTTCCTATTGTCATGCTGCAATGTGTGTTTATTTCCCTGAAAGGACAAAACACCAAAAAAAATGAAGATAAATTGTTGGCTTTGTTCCAAAACAAGCTTGTTGTTCTAGGACCCCAAACTGTCTTGAGCATCATTAAGAAGCAGCAGGCCACCCAAGGTTGTGCATCAATTAGCAATTAGGTCACACATTCGGTGGCTGGAGGCGCCCAGCCTTTGGCCTTGCTCCTCACAGCGCAGCCGAGCAGGGCACTGGTACCCAAACAATGCCCACTCCGCTGTATCTTGTTCCCTAATTGGGATGACTTAAGATGCTAATGTGCACAGGCTGAATCTGCTGCTCCAATTAGGCCTCATTAGCGGATCTGCCAGCGGTGACCACTGCAAAGTGATATTTGCTCTTGGGACAGCTTTGTGAGGTGCTCAGAGTTCCTGCAAGGAAGATACAGGGGCACTTTGTATTCTTTCCTGCAGTAAATGCTTTCCTTCAATTTTCTACAGCCACTGTCAGCTAGACTAGCATTACCTTCCACGGCTCAGTTACTATACCGTGATTCTCGCTGCCTGAGTAGTAGGTGGACATCCTTGTAGCCAGCCATGTGCACTGGACTGATTTATGGCCCGGAGCTCCTCACCTCAACTCTCAATTTCACTTCAAACACAGAAAATGTGTTGAGAAACAGACTGTGGCGCCCTGAAGGAATGCCATCCCCTGAAACCTAAAATGTTCCTTAGCAATTCACAGTCGATTAAAACGCAAATGATTGAAATCAATAAACTTGAGAACGGCACAGGGAATGAAGAATGGTAGTTTTATTTTTCTAAGCACATAGGCTGGATATTTCCAAAAGAGAAACTCTGAGGATGCTGCTGTTAGCTCCTCACAATGGCAAACTCACTGTTGGCCCAACTGAATTGTGGACAGAGGCAGACATCCACACTGACAGCACTTTCCATAGATACAGTCCCTGCACATTCAGCTGAAAAGGAGATGCGATGTGACGCCTCGCTGGGATCCAGGGCGCGGTTCCACCTGAATTGTGCCACTGTTGCAGCTTAGCCCACAGACGTAGCAGAAAGACCCACGTCAGGCCGCGCAGGCAGGGCAGTGCTTGCGCCCGGTGGTGGGGGTGAGACTGAGGGAGAACAGCTAGGGCAGCCTGCTGCCGTTCCCTCAGCTAGGCGGAAGCCCATCACGACTCCTGCTTTAATGTTCTTCATTTTTTCTTAAGCGTGGGAGAGCATCCAATAACTACATGTTAATGAATAGGACGGGAGACAAACAGAGCAGCCAGTAATAAGAGATATCTTTTTAAAATGGTGGATCTGACTGTCCTTTCCTTGCAGGTAATTGTCCTAAAATACCCTCTATTCTTCTCAACCATCTTTATTCCAACAGCTGCCGAGCTGCTGGCACTGCAGCACGTATCAAGACATTTGCACCTACAGACCCCAAGGAAGAGTAGTGAGGCAGGCGGTGCTAGTGGCCGCTTCCCTCACGCGCTTGCCCTGGTTCCGGCGTCCTTCCCACCGCCCCCTTGGCTTGTCTGAGCGGTTGCCGCAGCAATGGCAAGATGTCAGTGCCCCCAAAATTGAACCTGTGATTTGCTTTTCTTTGATTTATGTGCTTGTAGTCAATAAACTTTATAAAGGAAAGTATCAGACTGAACAATCAATCAAAGATAAACAGATTCCTGTCCTTTAAAAGCATTTCAGCCCAGTAGGTGAGTGTCTCATTCATCTTTCGCAGGCACGCTTTTGGCCTTTCCGCTGAGACACAACTGACTGCTCACTACGGGCAGCTCTTCCACCAAAGGGCTGCAGCAGTGGAGCTAAGATTTATCAGTTTCATGGCACCAGTGCTCCTGACATGGTATCGTTTTCGGGATCTAAACGGTTAAGCATGCTGTCTGCATGCCACCACCCGGGCTTTCCATCTACCCGAGGAGAGAGGAGGGTGACTGGTTTTCAATGCTCTAGGCTTATACTGTACAGTTACATAAAAATTCATATTGTGCATTTTTTCCTATTCTGAAAAGCAAATCCCTTCCCTACAAAAAAGAAAAGAATTCCCTCTTCGTTCTATTAGTGGTTTCTGAATCTTCCCTCGAATAAGGCAAATGTCATCCTGCATGTTTCGCTTCTATGCAGCACAGATGGTGTGCATATGCAGATTGGTGATTTTCTAATCAATACGGTGGCACTGGGGAATATCTGTAAGTATTGTAATAATGCATTAGTCAGGAGTGATGTTGAAACACACTGAGATCATACACATAAATCTAAGACACCATGTCTAGACACTCCAGGGAAGATGGGCTGGCATGGGTTAGAGTAGGCATTAAGGGAGGGCGATATTTCAAATATGATGGGAAAATAATGCAATTTTCAGACTTTAATAAAACCACTGGGGAATTAATTTCAGTAGGGGTACATTTTCTCCCCAAACATTCACGTTCTTATGTTTGCTTCATGGACACTTGTAATGAGATACTTTTCACCTGTTATCTCAGGCATAAACAGAGAATGGGGTCTGTGAATTGAGCTAGATTTTTAATGTGCTGAATATGAAAATAATCCCTTTATAGGTAGTGCTTTAGCTGTACAAAAGTGCATTATGCAAACAACGCACAGACAGAATAAACCTTGGAGATTCAGAGTTAGAAGAGCTTATAAATTAATCTCCTAAGCACACCTTGAGCATGCTTAGAGAGTGCATTCGATCATAAAACTTGACCAACTGAACCTGCAAAGTTTTAATAAGGACAAGTTCGATGATGCAAAATGAAAGTGATGTAAAATGTATGCCATTTTTAACACTACCCCAAATGTATGGGCTGGTTTTACTGTCAGTGCCTCTGTCGTCATTTGCCCCTGGGCCTTTCATTTTAATTAACCAGGCTCTGTTTAAATTCTGTAGGCCAGTAACTGTCCCAACACAAGTTACTTACTGTGACGCAGATGCTATTATAAAAGTGGTAAATTAATCATAACCAGAACTGACACCTGTGTTTTTCAGTAGAAAACTGATATAGAATGACCTTCCCCCCATCATCCCATAAGGGCCAAGTAGTGACCCAGCAGGCTTGCGGTCCAGGAGACTGCTTACTCTGCCTTCCGGTTGTCATCTTTGGCCATTGCTGCTCATGTGAAGTCCTCTCAAATCTCAAGCCTACTCTGTGCTTCTAACACTCTGGAGGCTTTTCAATTAAAATGCGAGAGAAGCAAAGGCTAGATGGAATCAACCCAATTATCTCTGTAGCCACAGAAATGCACATGATAAATGAACTCCAACCTTTTCCTTTCCCATGACAACTTGGGTTCTGAATAGAAGTGTGATTTTTTCTTCTTTTTTTCTCTTGGTGAGTGTGAGGAAGTGTGTGGTTTGCCTTAGTACAGGGTGAAACGCCACTTACTTGGCAGAAAATCTTAAGGCATTATACTTCCAGCAACTGTACAGTTTGGTTCTATGAAGTCTGATGCTTAGATTTTTTTTTCTCAGACTACTGTCCAGAGGGAGAATACACTGCAGCGTTTCATTTGTGGAAATCTTCTCTTGCTAAGTTAGTGGTTCATTTTCTCATTTTGTTGAATTTTAGATTTGTATTTCTATATATGTAACCAGAACTTACACCTGTGTTTTTAAGTAGAAAACAGATATAGAATGACACTCCCCCAATCATCCCATAAGGGTCAAGTAGACAAGGGTCATTCTTTCGATTTCCGTTCTTGAAGTAGGAATATATGCAAAAGAATACATTCACTCTATTTTATTTCTTCAGTCTTTAACCTGCTTCTCCTTCATGGTAGGCTATTTTGCCACCTTCAGAGTACCAGACACACACTGTGAGAAAGGGTAGGAAGCACAATGTTATGGTTGATACATTGTCTCAACTTGGGGAATCTGGAGGTTTAACTGAATGATTCAGCAGGAAGACAGGATGTTTACTTTGTATACATCTTGAGCCTGTGGAAGAGGTGGACATGGAGATTGTGTGAGAGCTACATGCCCCCTGGGTGGGGGTAGGCTGTTTACAATGTAACGGAAGAAAAGAGGCTGCTTGCAGCCATTCTTCCCTTTTGCTCTGGTGGTTTTTGCTGTGCTCTGCTGCCCTGAACAGTTTGCCCTCTGCCTTGTGCCACTCTGCCTCTGAACCAGCAAAGTATGGACTGAAACCGCCACAAACTGTAAGCTAAATAAACCTTTCCTTCCTTCATTTTGGGCGTTGGGTATTTTGTCTCAGCAACGAGAAAAAAATAACCAAGACACACAGCAAGACTATATCCCCAGCACAGCAAGCTGGAGAGATACCTCAGAGGCACAGCACCTGCCTGGCAAGCAAGAGGTTGTGAGTTCAAATCCTGGAACCAAAAAGAAAAAACCAACCCAAACAAAGAGTAGATATCAATCTGCAGTTGTTCAGATTCTGTATTCACTTCTGAGGCCACCTTAGGGACCAGCAGCCACTCAAAACACAGGAAATAATTTCCCTTTCTTTCAAATTGAGGAAATACATAAGGTTCAGGGCCATATATCTTCTAGAGCTCTTATTGTATTCCACTATTTTCTTTTAACTTTAGCAACCTTTCTTCCAAATGCAGAATTCATGAGTCCATGTGTCATTTTTTTCTTCATTAGTCTGTCTGCAGTTTGCAGTATTGCTAAAGTTTATCCCAATTGAATTCTTAGTCACATAATAATCAAAATCTAAACCATCATGTTCCTTTCACTTTTTTCCCTGTCCTATTCTAGGACCATTTTCAATTCCCTAGTTAGAAATTTAAACATTTTATGATAGCTATAACAGTAATACAGGAGTGGTTAAGAATATGTCCTGGAAAACACTAACAAATGCTCTCCTTTGATTCACATCTTATAATTCACTCCACCAAAATCAGATTTACCCAAATGTCAGTGTCTTTTGGCCCCAGATAAACTTGTGATGGCGATAATGTGCATCCACTTTTGTTTGCCACTTCGTAGTTTCAAAATGCTTCAGGAATATGTGGAGGCTGTTGGTGGGAAAGTAGAATGAATATTTGTGCTATTTATGGTTATCAAACAATGTCTATGTGTGATTATGATGAGACAATATTGTAGACAGCAGCTTGGAGATAGAGGATGAAGCTCCTTGTGAAGGGTCAAGAATCAGGAAATAAGAATGAAAAGACACCAAGAAAAGAGATGCTGACATTCTGAGTGGGAGTCAGTGACTATTATACGCAGAAAATAAAATTACAGAGTTCCTCATTTATAGACCAAACAAAGATATTTTTCAGTAGACAGAATTCATGTATGCACTTATGACTGGTCCTATCATTATGGGTATTTGATTCTCAAGCCATCAAATATGTTTCACTGATATAATGACAACCTTTGTGAGTGACAATTTTCCTTCTACACAGGAAAATTAGTGTGTGTGATAGAAGTACATAGGGAAGCCCTCCTTAACACATCTGTATCATCAGTCAAAAACCCCTGATTCTTTCGGTTTCAATATTGTCCTTGCTAAATTACAAATACCACTGCAGAAGAGAACATTTTATTAGCTACATGAATCCCAGTGCTAATGGTATTACCAAATCCTTATCTGGCCACAGAGCTTAAGCCACATGTTTTAAGTTATTGCTGCAGAAGATGAAGATGTGTCACCAAATTGGGACTGCGGCTTTGAGTTGGCAGAGCACAGGAATGCAGTCAAGAACATCGGAAGCCTGGGGATATAGTTCAGTGGCACAGCACCCACCTGGTAAGCGCAAGATCCCAAGTTCAAGCCACAGTACAGCCCACCTAGGAAAGAACATAAGGAGCCAGTGAAACTATAATCTCACTTCGATTCACCAGTGACTCTTTGAGCTATCCCTGCTTTGCCCTTGCATCCCCTGCAGTACTGTATTGCTAAGACACATGTTTTTATACATGTTCTCTACTTTACTCAAAACTCAGAAAAGTACCAGGAGCTGTTCACCCCCATGGGACTATAAGCTCAGGTTTGAGTACAGTGTGAAAAGTCAGATTTCTCACCTTGTGGTGTGAGACAGGAAAGTTTCTTCTACCTTCTGGATTTTGGCTCTCCTGTTTTCTAGAAGAGATCAGTGTATCACCAGGTGGAAATGTACTGAATTAACAATCCTACTCAGGAATACCCACAATACGTTTTCTAGAGAGAGAATCTGCCAGTGGGTATCTCTCTCTTTCCTTGTGACCTCCATTCACTCCCCAGAAATGTCAAATACCTGTGAATATGAAAGCTTAGTTAGAACACTGCTAAAACTAATTAAAAATAGCTCCAAAATGTTATTTTTCTTTGTTGGATTTTTATTTTTACTTGTATCAGTGCATGTTAGCAGTACATAATTCTTACACTCCTTTGGGGAGTTGGTACATGTAAATAACACACTTTTCATGGCCTCCCCTTTTGCTTTTAATAATTGTGTATAAGTAAAAGAATTACTTTCTCTTTTCTTTGCTAGTATCATTAGAATGAATGATTGTGTAATATCCTGTTTCTATATGTCATGCAAAAATAACATTTTAATGTGTCCACTTAAATTGCTAAAACATCCTGGTGATCTGAGTAAAGCAGTGGACTTGCAAAACAAAACAGACTCCTTGCAACTTCTGCCCCACCTTAGCAAGTCCGACTGGCTTTGCAGGACCCAGGACCCTGACCTGTAAGGTAGAGTTTATCTCTCAACAGCAAAAAATTCCAATTCAGACTGATCTCTTGTGATCACCTGAACTCCCACACTCAGGATTGTGGGTCTCGGTTCTGAGTACAGGAAAAGCCTTCCTTGCTGGGAACATCTGCCAAGGGAGAGGAAGCAATGAGTACTGAGACCTGGGCCGGATTCTACTACATTGGGACCAGGTGATCTCAACATGTTCTTCCTAGCTCTGGAAGCTCAATTCTCATCCACAGGTAATTCAAATGAGTCATAAAAATGTCCATATATGTATCAAACTGAAAATTATGCTATTTAAAAAATTATAAACACTTCATATATTTGAAATAAAATAAATTCTTAGCTAACCACTGTGGTACACACCTCTAACCCCAGCACTCAGGAAGGCTGAGGTAGGAGGTCACAAGTTCAAGCACAGCCTATGCCAACTTCCTCATTTAGCAAGACCCTATTTCAAAAAATCATTTTAATGGGCTGTAGAAATAGTTCAGTGCAAAGACTCTCGGTGAAATTCCCACTAACACACACACACACACACACACACACACACATACACACACATACACACACACACAAGTAAAATGAGTACTTAACTGGGAGGTCAGCTTTATTGTGGCCTGTAGCACACAACTTATTTTTTATGTATTTTTAATGTGTCTAAGTTCTGCTCCATCATTTAAAAACATTTTATCAATGCCCCATTCTTAAAATAAAAAACTTCATAGTTCATTTCTGCTTTCCTAATGCAAATAGCACTGTGATAAAATAATATTAACTGAAGAAAAAGCCCTTTTTTTTTTAGATTTATCTTGCATTTATGAGATTTTGGATAGTCCCATGTGGTTTCAGATGAGCCATGCTTTTTTGCTAATAAGTTCACCTTATCGTTAAGAATTGTGGCAACCAGTGTGTAGGTTTCATTTTATACAAGCAAGAACTACCATTGTATAGCAGGCATTAAATTAGGAAATCCCATGTGATCGCACCATATCACAAGTTGGCATTGACTTTGTGTTCAAGGAACATAATTATCACTTTGTCTATCTTTTTAAAAGTGTCTTTTTCTTAATTGGTAATATACCCTGTAAATAATGTTGTTCACTTTACACCAAATATCATTTAATATCCCATTATCTCACTTCATTAGCCAAGTGTTCTGTTTAGGTAAACCCTGCATATGAAGCATATTAAATTGTTGCAGGAAGATAACATTTAGAAACAGCTCTGAAAATAAAAAGCTTCCAAATAGAAGTCAGTAGAGATGGTCTGTGTTCAATGTATTCCTTGATAACTCAAGGGTGTAGTTTTATTATGATTGACCTTTGAAATGAACTGGGAACAGTTTTCACATGTACTAAGTGAACAACAAATGCTGGGACAGAAAAAAGACTAGGGAAGGGCAGCAATTAACTTTTCAGGAAAGGGATTGAATATGAGATCTTGGGCCAAATGAAGATGGCTTTGGGAACAGAAGAACCCTGTGTACCACCAGCCTAAATCTATGTTCACCATTGCCCTCTCCTCTACAAAAATATTCTCTGAAGTATAGTGAAATGTGAACTGGAACTGCCACTGACGGAAAAAACCATCGTAAAGAATAGCCTGGAGATGAATGTGTACAAAGTGAGGCACTTCCATGTCTGTAACAGAAATGGCCTCTCATGGTCAACCCGAGGTGGTCCCTTCAGCTGGAGGGGCGTTACAAGAACTGCTGCTCCACTGAAAGTCCAGAGAACACGGGACAGCAGATATTATGGGGACTTTCAGCTTTGGCAATTGAAAGCTACCTTCAGGAGCCCTTTTAATTACCTTTCAAAGATCAGGTCTCCGGAAAATGAACCTGCATATACTGGGAGATGAACAGCACCCTCGCCACCCAGTGCTGCACTGTCACCCACACGGTGGAGGGGAGTTATTTCCAGAGCACTCCTCCCCCAGCAGTTACCAGGTCTTACAAAAAATTGCATACTGTTTGCACATAAACTGTACACTTCATCTCATGTACTTGAAACCATTTCTAGACTATATATAATACCTGAAGCACTGTACAAGCTATACAAATAGTTGTAATGCTATTTTGTCTATGGATAATGACAAGAGAAAGAAGTCTGCATGTATTTACCACGCTGAACACATTCAGTCAGTGATTGGCTCAGCAGGTGCAGAACCCACGGGCACAGAAGGCCTCCTGGAGTAGACAGCGTTGTCCTCGGATACCTGCAGCTCCTTATTAGGCCTGCCTCTGAGGGAGTGTGGCACCCCTTACCTTGCAGTGTGTCAGGTTTGTCATGTGCTTCATTTGGCCAGTGAGTAACGTGTGAGTGGAAGTGTCAGGTGCCATTCCTGTGTAAAAGACGTGAGGATGCTCCTGTGGTCACAGGAGTTTTCTTTTTCTTTTCTTGTGAGTCTAACGCAGGGTATAAAATTAAATTGGAAAACCTAAAATTGCCAGTTTGGGGAGGAGAGGGTAAGTACATGATAAATATTGTATGGGATATATTTATACTAACATGTCATTTGGTGTTTATCTGAAATTCAAATTTAATTAGTGTTTTTAATTGTTGTTTGTTAAAGTTGGCAGCCCTCATTTGGCAGGGCCTCAGACGAACCTCCCTGTTGGCCTGGGTTCGGGATAAAGAGCGGAGGAGCACGGCCCCTTCAGACTCGCAGCCAAACTGGCAGGTGCTCAAGCTCTGTGACCTTAACCTACACGGAGCTGAGAGCCGCTTGTGTTTGAAGCACAACCTACACAAAACTATTGAGAAAAATACTGCTCTGCGCCCAAGATGGCAACAAAGCCCAACTGGGAGGAGCTGGGGCATAGCCCTTGCTGTTTCCACTCTGAATCCTTCCCACGCCCCTCTGTCCACTGTTTTCTATCTCTGCATCTGTCACTAGCCCACAGCCACGCTGTTGCCCATTGGTTTGGTCATTGGTTTGTTGCCCATTGGTTCTGTCAGAGCGCCTTGTTCTTGACATTCTTGATTTTCCTCTCTGCAACAAACATGAATTTAGTTTCCATTGCATAAAAGTTTCTTCCCCAACTATAAAAGCAAAATTTATCTGTAGGTTTTCTAATGCCTTAAAACTCCTTAGCTGCCACTGTCAAGGCTGGATGTAAACTCTAGAAATAGTGGACATTTCATGTGATCTCTTTAGATATACTTGCTGCAAAAATATATGCTGAACTTTTAATGACAGTCCTTCACACCAGGAGCATTACCTTCTAAACTGATGGGCATGCCCTGGCTCTCTTGTGATAAACAAAGCAGACATGGCCACTGGCCTCCCAGAGTTTACATCTAGAAAGGGAAGGGAAGGGCTGTGCAGACTTCACTTAAGAACAAACTTAAGTCCATTCAAAAGGGGTTGGCTGTTCATCCCCTGTAACTGTCATCCCTGCAGATACTTACACTTTCCTCT
This sequence comes from Dinomys branickii, assembly GCA_004027595.1. Lineage (NCBI taxonomy): Eukaryota > Metazoa > Chordata > Mammalia > Rodentia > Dinomyidae > Dinomys > Dinomys branickii. The sequence continues at coordinate 11,736 of PVLD010026013.1, read as the reverse complement.
TCTTTAAGTTTTAAATCATTACCAAATACATATCCTGTACCTACAGCAGCTGGGTACTAAACCATTTTTAAAATCTTCTGCTAATGTGTACTTTATAATTTAATTTTTAATAACCCTTTAAACACAATACATAATTGGTTCCCTTAGGGACTATGCAATATGTTATTCTTGTATGTGTTACTTTGAATAAATCCACCAAGTCAGGATTGTTTCAGTGGATTTGGAGCAGAAGGAAGGTTTAGCAAAATACATAAAAAAATAAATACATACACACATAAATGAATAAATAGATAGATAAGCATGATTGCTACCTCCAAAGAGCTTAGATACTTAGCTATATTCTCCTAGGAAAAATTAAAACCAAATTAATTTCTATAATAGTTACCTAATGATATTTGGTACAATTAGCAAATGTTAAGAAAGTGGTGAAAGTAGCAGAGATGCATGGTTTTAGAGAATGCAGAGTCCTCTGTGGACTACTGAATTCGGCAGGTGGAAGCTAATGTGGCTTTGAAGGACAGTCAAGAGTTTCTTAGGGAATAACGGCAGAGACAGCATCTCAGGTATGGAAAAAACGTGTGGCTGAGAGTGATCAAGGAGGAGCTTGCCAGTAGTAAGGAGACTTCCCTGGGTCTGTGAGGAGCCGCTGGTCTCACACACCAGGCTCAAGAGTTTGTGCTGTAAGGAGAGTGGGATACAAGTGAAAGTTCTGAACCAAATAATGACATGGAAAATTCTAATTGCTATTTTCTTGAATAATGAATCAATTATAGCAGAAATTAAAGATGAAATCACACAATTCCCAGAATCAAGTGATAAAGCCAGCACAGCATATCAGAATCTGTGTGATAGAGTGAAAGCATCCAAAAAGGGAAGTGGGTAGCTGTGAATGCCTATGCCAGAAAGCACAGGGAGCCCAAGAGAACTAACCTAATTATGCGCTTCACGGCTACAAAAAAACAAGGAAAATCCAAACGCAAAGCTCATACAAGGAAAGAAATTACAAAGATCACAGCAAAAATTAATGAAATGGATGCTAAAATAATACAGAAAATAAATGAAACAAAGTGTTGGTTTTTCAAATAATAAAATATAGGCAAACCCTTAGTGAAACTTATCATGAAAAAAAAAGGAAACAAAAACCCCAAATCAATACAATTAGAAATGAAGAAGGTGAAATCACGATAAACACCACCAAAGTCCAGAAGATTACTGGTAACTACTTCAGAAACCTGTGCTCCAATAAAATGGAGAATCCAAAACAAATGGGTAAGTCTCTATACACATAATTACCAAAATCGAACAAAGAAGACACAAAAATCCTGAAGCTCCAGCAGCAAGTAATCTCTGAACCAAGTAGGCATCATCTCGGGCATGCAGGGATGATGCAGTGTGCACAGGTCAACAAATGTTATTGAAAACATGAATAGAAGCAAGGAAAAAAGTACTACCATCATCTCAATAGATCAAGTAAAGGCCTTTAACAAAAATCCAACATCTATTAATAATAAATACCCTGAAGTAAAAAGGTATAGAAAGACTTTATCTCAAACTGGTAAAAGTCATTTATGAAAAATTCACCACCATTATATTAAATAGGGAAAAGCTGAGAGCTTCCTTTCTAAAACAGAGAATAAGACAAGAACATCCACTGTAAACTTTCCTATCCAATATGTTACTTGAAACATTAGCTACAGCAATCAGGCAAGAGAAAGAAATAATAAGGAGGGACATGTATAAGACAAGAAGAAATCATATCATTATTTGTAGAATTAATAATCTAATTCAGCAATGTGTTAGGATACAAAATCCACACACAAAAACCAATAATGTTCCTGCATGCAAATAATGAAGTCACCAAGAAAGAAATTAGGAAAAGAATACACTTCACAAAAACATCAAAAAAATTATATACTGAGGAATTAACCTAACCAAGGAAATGAAAGATCTCTCTGATGGACCTACAGTACTCCAAAAAAATGAGACTGAAGAGGGCATTACAAAATGGGCCAACAGACCCTGTTTCTGGGTAGACACAAGCAATATAGTCAAAATGTCCACTCTCAAAACCGACATACAGATTTAATACAATACAGTCAAAATATCAGCATCATTCTTTGGAGAACAATCTTAAAATTTACATGGAATCAGAATAGATCCAGAACTTCCTGGGCAACAAGAACAAAGCAGCAAGCATCACAATCCCAGATTTTAAGTAAAACAGAGTGCTCCAGAGATTAAAGCAGCACGAAAGTCACACATAAACAAACATCTTGAACAATAGAATAGAGCACAGTATGCAGAAGAAAGTCCGTCTGATCTTTGGGATGGTGGCTAAAACCATATGCTGGTGAAGAGATTGGCTTTATAGTGAGTGGCGCTCGGCAAACTGGCTGTCCACATCCAGAAGATTGAATCTGCATCCATGTTTCTCACCATGTACTGAAATAAAATAAAAATCTAAATATTAAAACAGAAACATTTAATCTTCTTGGAGAAAAAATAGGAAAAACTATTGAAAACATGCACAAGGATTTTGAATAGAACTTCAATTGCACAGAATATAATATCAGGAATCAAGCATAGGACTCTACTAAATCAAAAAGCTTTCACACAGCAAAGGAAGCAGCAGAATAAAGAGACAACATACAGGATAGGAAAAACTTTGCCAGCTACCTCTCAGACAGAGGACTAATATCTGAAATATATAAATAACCTCAGAAAATTAGACCCCTAGAAATAAAAGAGCCAGTCAACAAATAAGGCAACTAAAATGAATACACAGTCCTTAGAAGACAAAGTGCATGAAAAAAGTTTTCAAAATTGCTGAGAATTGGAGAAGCACAAGTTAAAAGACTGAGATTCCACCTGATTCCAGAAAGAGTACCCCCCCCCCAGCAAGCAAATAATAACAAGTGCTGTGAGGCTGGACAGAGAACGGGCACTTCTGTGTTACCAGTGGGAATGTAACCTAGTGAACCACCAAGAAGATTCCTTGAAAAACTACCAGTGTGAAGATGCCCCCAAAAAGTGAGATAGAGATTCTTTTTGACATAGCTAGTTCCCTTCTAAGTGTCCTCCCCCAAAAGTTAAATATGTCACCTTACAGTGATGTGTGCATAACTATATCTATAACAATGTAATTTGTAGTGACTAAATCCTGGAAGCAGCCTGTACTTGTTTATCAGTGGATGAATGGGTGAAGCAAATGTGATATTCATATGCAGTGGAGAACTATTCTGCCATAAAAGAGGATAAATTTGAAATCATTTTTAGGAAAATAGATATATCTTGAGACCATAATGTTAAGTAAAGAAATCGGACACACAAGGTCAAATATCACATGGTTCCTTTTATATGAGAAACCCAAAGTACAAACAAGTTAAAGAGAAAAATAAAAGATGGACAGTAAGAAACAGGTATACGCACCTTTTGCAAAGGAGAAGGAGGAAAAGGGGGAAAGAGACTCAGCTGTGCTCTGCGCCAGCTCCCACAATGAAGGTAACCATTGTGTGCTGCAGATGAGCACTAATAAACATGAAAAATGAAAGACTGTTCTGACACATGTGGCCTTTACTTTAGAAAAGAAACAAGTAAAAAGTAATGGTAGTCTTTAAACTAGGAAATTCACAGTCATGGGAATGTGGGGAAAGTTTCGAAGGAAAGATAAGTTTCAGAAGATAAAAGTATATTTAAGTAAAAATATCTTACAGTGTTTTACTATTTATGTTGCAACATATTCCCAAAAAAGACAACACCATGATGAAAATAAATTTCAGCACTACGCTTAAGACCGAGTCCAAGCAAGCTATCAAGATGACAGTCATGTCTTATGCTTAAAACTTCACGTGGGTTTGACTTCTACTCTTGCCTCCCTTTAAATTTATATAGAATAGAGCAGAACACTTTCCAGTGTAACTTTCCACTGTGATATGCTACAGTGAATACAACTATACTTTGGAGTAGAGGAAAACGTTTGGATTTCTGGTGTTTAAAGATTTAACTTTTATTTCTTTTTTTTTTTTTTTTTTTTTTTTTGGTACTGGGAATCAGACTCAGGACCTTGCACCTGCCCGGCAGGCGCTGTGCTGCTGAGCTGTGTCCCAGCTGAAATTTTACCTCATCTCTGCCACTGCCTGTGTGATGCCAGGCAAGTCACATCATATGGCTACATTCACCCACCTCTAAAAAATAGTGTTTGCATAAAACCTTTTCTTTACATTTATTTCTTGTGCTAAAATTCTCAGATCATAATCTCCACATGGATTCTGAATGTGTTTTTCATGGAAGGCCTTTCTGTGGTAACAGAAGGCTAGTGATTTCGTTGATACTCCCAGACCTTTGAACTAAATGTTAGTTAGTCAAACTAACATTTGATTCAGAAATGAAGCAAACTACTTTGAGGAGATGACTTAGTAATTTTTATAAAGCTTGCAGTAATACAAAACAACCATTTGTTTAGTCCACCGTGAGTATAGTAATTAATGCCTACACAATAGTTCTTGATGTTTTACTTGTACATATCACAATAATCTATCTCTACATGGCAATTTTATCTCCAGGGGAAAATTTGGAAGTGCTTTGAGGTGTGTGCAGTAGTCACAACTGGAAAGGGTACTATTGGCATCTCGTGAGGCACACCAGGGGCACTGCACCCTACAGTGCACAGTCCCTCAGGCTTCTAACAAGGAACTACTCATCCACAATGCCAATTATTCTATTGAAATTATTTCTGTTTTTCACCTTTCTTAAGTCTATTACAAAGTGACCTTTAAAACATCATGCAATATAGTCATTCTGTGAATGTTCCATTCATAGTCTTCACATGTCTGCCCTTGCAAAGTCAACAGCAGGGCTCTAGGTTGTAGTTTGAATCTGGGGTTTATTATTAAAGGTGTGTTGTTTATTATTAAAGGTGTGTTGTTTAGTTTGAGGTTTATTATTAAAGGTGTGTTGTTTAGTTTGATGTTGCTGGGTCATAGTGGAAAGCTTCAGAAGATGGGGGCTGATGGAAGGTCTCGCAGTCATTGAGGCTGTGCTGTTGAGGAAGATGGTGGAACCCAAGGCCACCACGTTCTCTTTTTGTCTATCCAGTCAGAGAAAATTGTTCTCTTCTCCCATGTGCTACCACCATGATGCATCAGCAAAAGCCCAAAGCAAGGAGGCCAGGTGACCATGGACTGACACCTGTAAAACCATGAGTCCAATAAGCCTTTTCTGTTTAGAAGATGATTAACTCAGGTGCTCGTTATTGTAATGAATGGTTAAGTGAATGATTAAACAAATGATTGTGTTACACTTCTTCTGATTCTAGGTGGTGGGACTAAGAAAGAATTGAGAAATGTACTAGCAAGAAGATGGTCTTACAGTTCTGTCTAAACTCACAAACTAAATATTTAAATTAATTTCAGAAGGAATTTGGAGTCAGTAAACCAACGGCCTTCCTCCCCACCCTTCATTTTTCACCTTTGAGCAGGTTATTTTGTCAAATGACACTAAGACTTGAAAGGGAAGCTAATGAACTTATTCAAGACATACAATGTGAAATTAGTGACACAGCTCTAAGAAAATTAACTCTCCTAGACAAAGCTTGTAAAAATTGATCAACATGCTAGTAGTGGCTATTGAAAGAACATGCATTCACATCTTTTAGAAAATCACTCTGAATTATTCTAAAAGCTTATACATATTTGAAATTAAAACGTGTTTATGGACTTACCTATTCTTTTCTCCTCTGGTGTTCAATTTCTAGTTCCTTCCAATTTGATTCGTAGTTACACTCTCTAGGAAACAGGACCATGTAGCAACAAATTTGGGCTGGTGATAAAGTGATCTGTGTCAGCCGCTGATTTGTCTCCTTCTTCCCTTTTTGTTACTATTTATTGGTATTTTGCTGCTTCAAGACATCATTTTTAAATGTGGACTTTATGATGTTTTGAATCCATCTGAAAGTGGCAAAGTGCATGAAGAACAACACAAAAGGTATCACTGAATTTTAATCATAAGCATTATTTTTTAAATTTTAGTATAGGTATGGAATGGAGGTTTATTTATTGAATTTGAAAAATTAATTCCTTACAGCCTTGAGTGTATTTTGCTTCGTCTGCCCCTGGGCTTGTACATATTGGTGTTTCTTTTCTTCCTTTTTAATATTTCAACGGGTGAGGCTGACAAGAAGGCTGATGGTGCCGTTTCACACCGAGAGGTCTTACGGAATCAGGACTGCATTTGTAAGCAGAATAACTTTGGGAGATAGTTTGATAATGGCCTTTGGTAGGACTTGTTTCACATTCATTAAAGACTCCAGACCAGGCTGCTTCCTTGATCTTCATTTCATTTCAGTTGCCAAGCAAGCAAACAAAAACCCCTTTCCTGGAGCCCATTAGTTATCTAACCTAGAATATCTTGGTTAGAGTGCAAATTACACACCAGAAATCTCTCAGCATTTCAGTGCTAGAAATTGGTAGACACTTGAATAATTGCTGGAATGTGTCACTGGTCTGGTTTTTCTTGTTTTTAAAAGTAACTGACTTATTACAGAATGTTAACCTTTTACTCCCATTGAAGTTTCACTGTTAAAAGTAATTCTTATGCTCTTTCTTAGATGATGAAAAATATCATGTTGCCTAATTATCTTTGATGTAGGAAATGACCAGAGAATAATTAAGACAAGAAATCATTATTTTATTATTTAACAAATGAAAAGGGAATCCTAAACCTTTGTCTAGTATATAATTACACAATTTCCTACTAATCTATTTTTCTCAGTTTTATACCTAAATATGAACTTAGACTTACACAGTGAGATTGTATATGAAGCCTTTAGAAATACATCTGTATAGAAAATGGACAGCCTGCACTCACTCTTCCTTGTCAGGGGAATGCCTGTTAGAATTGTTGGTGGGCATTTACATGTGGAGGTAAGTAATAAGCAGGTATTGACTTCTGTTGAGATCAATATCAACATTTGTTGACCCAAAGAGGTTAAAATTGACTGAAGAGTGGGACAATAAATCTTATTATTGACTAAAAAGCAGAAGTCAATGTATGTACTATTAAAAACATTTTTCTTTTGGTGAAGATGATAGAGGTGGAGTCATTTTTAAGAATTTAAATGCATGTAAAAATGTTTATGTCATTGTAGCCAATATAAGCTTATTAAAAATATGGCTACTCTCATGATACAAATAACATTCTTGGTTCATAGTTCACAACATTAACCATTCTCTTCCCTATATGTTAGGCTTTCTTATCATTATTATTGGGAAACTGAAATGTGGTATGCATAAATTTACATGTTAAGATTTTGTTTGGAAGAGCAAAATGGCAGGAACTCAGAATTTGTTTCTCTAGAATATAGCTATATGTACATTCACATGTTCTGCATGTCTACTCAATAACATATATTTTCATGCCATAAGATTTTCTTCCTGGCTACCCATTGGTAACACAATTCTCCCTTCAGATGAGCTGTTATATTTACTAGATAATCTAAAAGGCATGTTAAGATCAAGACCCTTCTGAAATATATATTTTAAAATGTTTTAAAATCAAGAAATATATTCAACCTGAGAATTATTAGGTCATTTCTGAGCTTTTTTATTTACCACTAACCACTCACTCACTCAAAGTCTAACAGGGATTTTATTTTTTCAGAGTGGAGAAAAGCAGAAAGGGAAAACAACTGCCAATTGTTACAAGTAGCTCCCATGTTGATAAGTCAGACTGTATGCCTGAATGGGGCAGAACGTGCTGGGTCACCCTAAGCCTCTGTGGTCCTGCAGCACTACCTGGACTAGGTTCTGCACACATGAATACAGGAAACTGTGGAGACGATTCAGCCAAGACGCTGATGTTTCAGGTTGCTAGCCCCAAATTCTCCCCCATAGTGGGTCCGCCCTCCTGTCTCTGTCCTCAGTTTCATAGCAATAAGAAGGAAAAGAACAAAAGTTTCTTTCTTTTCTAACCACCTCCCAAAAGATGGCATTTTACAAGGAATATTCAATTCTATAAATGCTCAGAAATCTGCAAGTTAGGGATGAAACATGAGATGCCTCAAATACCTCACACTATGGGGTGTCTCCAATTCCTTAATACACCCCATTGTGCCTCTCTGCTGGAGAAAGCGTTGCACAACCCATTTCCTCCTTTAACTGTGAATTTCTTTGCTTCTATGGGTTTAGATTTTAATGGTTGAATTACATTTACATCTACTTGTGCATTTGCCATTGCAGCCAAGTTCCAGCCTAAAGCCTTTACTAACTTTGAGAACGACTTTCTCATAAACAACCTCATTTAGTTTGTTTACATAAATTCACAGAGAAACTTTGAAGTCTAAGAAGCTTCAGAGACACCTCTGTTCTAATCTGCAGGCCTTTCTGGCTGTCTTTCCTGATTTTAAGAACCTCACAATGAATCATAACTCAAAACAAATCAGTACTTAGACTGCAATAGTTACAAAGACACTGGAAAGGTGGTAACAGAGTAGTTACCTAGAGGTTAGATGGATGGAATTAAGATTTTCGTGGTCATTAGCGAAAAGAAGAGTTCTCCAATAAGAACACATCTAAATGGTACTGAAAAACCATCTACTCATGTAAGAGTATATCGATGATGTTATATAAATGCATCTGGGTCATGTACCAAAGCTTATGTGTTTTTATTTTAAACTTGGGAAAGTACAACGACTTGTAGCTGAAGGGCTGTGACTCCCCCTAGTCATATCAGCCCTGTTCAACAAATTATATCTATTTACTATTTATCTAGTCTATTTCTGTACATGGATGAAAACTACAAAAACTAAGAAATTTTAATTTGACTCCTTACTACTTTTAATTATTGCTTAAATATGCAATCCTACCCTTTCTCTTCTGCATCCTCTATCTGTAAAGATCAGAAAAGGACATAATTTAGGCTTTCTTGTAGTGGTGATAGGGACCCCCTGAACTTTCTCGCGTGCTGTACTGGCCAGCTGATGCACGTCTGTCATGAGTGTCTGCCAGTGGATTTCCACCATCCCAAGAATAGCAGAGGTGAGTTAAGGCCATGCTTAAAGATAGGAAGAGTTATTTCAACTGGAAATTCACAACATCACTTCATCATCACAAAGGCATTTTCTTTTCTTACTAATAACACAGTTCCACAAACTGAGTAACATACAGAAATGGTTTTATTGTTCATGGTTCTGGTTGGAGGTTAAGAAGCTGTGTCTGGTGATGGCCTTCTTGATGGTAGAATCTCACTGTAGCACAAGGCGTTGTATGGTGAGAGATGGTGTGTATGTTTATGTGTGTACGTGTGTGTGTGTATGTGTGTATGCATGTGTGTATGTGTGTGTATGTGTGTATGCATATGTGTATGTGTGTATGCATGTGTTTATCATTTTGACCTCTTTCTTTTTATAAAACCCTCAGTTCTCATTCATAGTGGCTCCATCCTGACAACATTATCTAATCTTGAACATTTAGTAAAGGTCCCTCCTGGTAATACCATAGTGAAATCAAATTTCTACTCTCTTAAATATCTTTCAATGAGTCTCAGGAGGGACAAGCTGTACTCAAACCTTAGCCCTAGCCCCTTGGGGAAATGGCACTGTTCCTTCTGGTTCCAACACAAACCTGTACTTTTGTAAATAATGTTGAGTTATTCTAATTCAATGATTATCTAGTTTTCATGAGACTGATTGATTCAGAAATCACTTACAACATGACAGGAATTCAGCATTCGTTCTTATACTGCATAGTATTGTCTTCAAATCAGATGCTCTGATTACCAGATGCAAGTATGTGTGGTGAGCTCTGTATCATGTCCAATTTTTTTATTACTTGTTATTGTGTTTGACTGTTTGATCACTCTTACATTCTTACACCTGGTGGACGGAGCAACTTTGTTGGAGATAACAGTATATAACGCAGCAACCATTGTTAATTCCTATCATTTGGTTTCGAGGTCATGCATCATATCGCGTTTGTTGGTTTTTTTGTGTTGTTTTTGGTTTTCTCTTCATTGTTCTTGTTTTGTTAGTTTTTTCTCTTTCAAATAAAAAAAATTTAAAAAAGAAATCACCTTGAGACAATGAGGAATAAGCTTGAATGTGAAGGTCAGCAATGAATGAGAAAAAGTTAGAAAACATCTGATCTATTGTTGTTGGGCTGTTGTTACAAACCTTAGAGGTTCTCACATCCAAACATCTTCTCTGTTGCATAGGACATCATAATAAATCTATGCATCTTTCAGGCTGAAGCTGATTGCCTTCATAACCATCATGTGGCAGTGAAGAATCAGCTCATGAGTCTATAATTTTTGTTTGCATTGTTGAACTCGCATCTTAATTCTTAATTGTAACATCTATTTTGTGACATAGTCACCTCTCTCACCTCACTCTGGCCCTGCCCAGGCTGTAGGTGAAGTAGCTCTGACATAGTTCTCTGCTTTTTTCTTTTAGATGCAGCCACTTAGAATTGAAATCTTGGGTTATGACCAATGACTTGTGGATTTTGCTAAAAGACCAGCACTATCAGACTCTACCACAGTGAAATCAATATTTGGACAACACAGACTATCTAGATTCGTGTCTTTTCTTCCCCAAAAGCCTCTGACTAGCAGCTCCTAGATACTTTTATTCTCATTATTGGCCTCCTTTGCTGTTCCTCACTGAGCAGTATCATCTGTGCCTCTGCTTCAAGGAGTGTAACTACTGTGTGTACACCCATACCCACACAAGCAAGCACACACGTGCCACACACACACACACACATGTACACGTGCCACACACATGCACATATGCCACACACACACGTATACATGCTGTGCACACACACATGTACTCAAGCCACACCCACACACACCTGCACCTACACACACACACACACACACACATACACACAGCTACCTTCTCGTGGACACTATATTTTTCCACATGAATAAAACGAGGGTACCTCACAGGATGAAAATTGTTATAGATACTTTTAGCCAAAATTAAATAATTTTACAATATTTTCATGTTGTAATAGCCCTTGGTCACAAGATTAAAGTTGCACACATCAGATGTAATAATATTGACTGGTACTTGCTGAGCATGTGCTATGTAGTAGGTATTGTGATATAAATTTTGTATGAGTAATTTCATTTAACAGCCTCTGCCCCAAATGGAGCATATTGGCTGGGTAGTTTTAATGGCTGTGGCTCATTATTAGAAAAAATAAAAGATTGACCTGGCTATTATTTTAACATGTGTAGTTTTAGGCAGGAAAAATGTCAAACAATTCCATATTCTGTCAAGTTGAAAGGTACATAGGCCTAGATGAAAAACATCTCCAAATAACTTAAATTTGAAAGATATACCAGGACATTCAAAGAAAGGAGCAAGTTAAGTAGAGTGACAGACTTCCTTGATAAGATCAGAATCAAAGGACTTAGATTACATGACCCAACTTTTTCTTTTTCTTTTTTTTTCTAGTTATGATTCCTGTGGCATAGTGAGTATCTATGTATATATCCCACTGGGTTACAAAAAATAATGAATTCAGCAAGTCACCTCATGTCCCTTGATATTCAATCCTATGTAAGATCCTAACACTAAGATCTTAGAATTGCCTCCTTAGTAGGTAAATATTTTCATAACGTAGAAGGTTAAAATTAATTAAACAAATATTTGAGAGAATCAAATATAGTATTAATATGTATATGTTAAGGAAGCATGCTTCACTTTTTTTTTTTTTTTTATTATTTTAGAAA